>PGFW01031597.1:10305-23142 GCA_003123925.1 Haematobia irritans | reverse complement strand
CAGTGTGGCACAGGGTATAAAAAGCGTCAGCAGTTAAGTTCCTTAGGATAAGTCAGTTAAGAAAGTGTTTGAAATTGAATTGTTGAATTGTTAGTTTTATAATTAAAAAATTAATTGAGTTTTACAATCAACATGATTTATATATTTAATTGATCCAATAATAAAAAATTAATTTGCTAATGCAATCAATTAGTTTTTTAAACAAGTATTTTGTGTTATGCCCAATTAAAACTGTAATTGATACCATCATTTTCGTGATTGAAGATATTTCAATTTAAAAATAATTGGTATCAATTGAAGTTCGCTATTGATATCAAAAAAAGAATTTTTTTCTGTGTAATTGGAATTGTTTTGTTGAATTTTTTTCTGGGCAGAGAGTAGAAGTTGTTGTCGATCTTTTTAGGCCTAGTTAGAAAATGTGTTTAAAATTGTAAAAATTATGCATTGATCAAAACAAAAAAATTTAAAATTACTGAAAAAAATGAAAAATTATTTAAAAAAAAATTATTTTAAGCCAATAGCTTTAGAACTATAACTTTGCGTTTTTATACATTTTTTATAAATTGCATTTAAGGTAAAAATTTTAATAAAAAACTTTCCGCTATACCATTAATCTCCGGTCTATATGGATTTTTAAAAAACCCAGCACATGATTTTTTATGGAATTGTTATCACTTTTATGCACAACGAATTTTATTTTACCCCAAAAAAAAAGAAAATTTTTTTAAAAAAATTTTAAAAAGATTTTTAAACAATTTTTTTTAAAAAATTTTTAAAAACAAAAAAATGTTTGGTATGACAATGGACCTTGTTTTCCTGTATACCTAGGCATAAGTAAGACCAAAAACACGCACGTTTCCTTTAAGAGATATTAGCTCATCATCAGAACTGGCTGAAATATAGATGGTGATGACTACCATTAGAACACAAATGGACAGATTATAGTGATGACTATCATCTTTTAGGGATCATTAACATTCGTGGCCACTATCATCTCTCTATGCAACCACAGATTGATTATAACTTTTCTTATTCTTTGTTATTGGTTGAGCGGTTTAGTTTCTTTAACTTCCAAACATTTTTTCAACATCCTTTGAATTAACGATAAAATTGAACTCTACACTTTACAACAAAAAAAGAACGGTAAAAAGTTTTGTCGCTAATAAATTCTCATAACGATTTTTTGCACAATATAGTAAGTGGCTATAGAAAACTAAGTTTGGCCAACTGAAGTCAAATCGGTGGATAAATATACAGGGATTATGACCAAAGGGAAAATCCGGTGATACATATATTATGGGGAGCTATATCTAAATCTGAACCGATTTCGATGGACATTGGACACTTTAAGGGTGATCAATTCGGTAGTAAATATCTTATAACAGCAACTGACCCCATTTATCGAATCGACGATAATTTATTATGGGAGCTATATCTAAATTTGATCCAATTTTTCAAATTCAATAGCGTTCGTCTCTGTACCAAAAAACAGCCACATACCAAATTTTATCAAAATCGGTTAATAATTGCAAACGGAATCGTGCGAACAACAAATACATGGAACGGACAGACGGACCAAGCTCTAGATCGGCTCAGGAAGTGATTCTAAATCGATCGTAGTATTTTTATGGGCGTTAACATCAATGATTTCTGTAGGCACATATTTTTGGCAGATCAAACTTATTATAGCCTGACCACTATGTGGTTTAGGGTATAAATAATAACATTTAACTACAAACAAATAATTATTTGTAATAAAAATAAGTTAATTTTAGCGAATTTTTTTCTGTGTATAATGGCGAGTGACTTACGTGGAAGTGAAGGAATGACCATATCTGCACATCGGTTTGCAGATACCCTAACAAAAATCAACCACTTCCAATTTTGAGCTTCCAGTTGGTTTAAGTTTGAAATTTTGAAACATCAAACCTCTACATAAGGATTGTTTAAACAAAATTGGACCCCCATCAAACATAATCAGCACTTCACATCCTATGGCGTAGGGTATACATAGTCCTTGGAACGTCTGGGTGTAATTTTGTGTTGTATAGTGTAATCGATCACAGACCATATAATAACACCATCAGCGCAGTAGAAGAGAAAAAAGCTACCGGATATCCGTTTCAATAAACATTTCGATGCTGGCGCAACAAATGGATTTTGTGAGAAATACACAAAACCACCAGATGAGAAGCTATCTTACATAGACCAAGTGTAATCGAAACTCAAAACGAAAAAAAAGAAAACGAAACAATAAGTAAACAATAATTGATTGAAAGATCTTCAGAGATTTTTTTTTTTTCAATGCAACTACAGAATTTCATATTATTGGGTAGACGAAAAAAAAATTCAGACCAACGCTTAAAAATAGACCTAAAACAAACGTCGCATAATTTAATATGTATTTATAAAAGTGATGGTAAATCCTTTTACGTTACTTAAGTAACGTAATTATTGAGGAAATTTCCTCAATAATTTAGGTTAATTCATTTTTTTCCATTGGTCTATAAATCAACAACAAATCTATACTCGGTATTCCCAAATAACATCTCAGCATTTTCCATCATATACATCATAAAGATTGTAGGAAAATGAGTTAAATAAAAAAAACCAAAGAAATTCGATCTTCGTATCGAAACGTGATGCTAAGGAATATCCCATCCCAACATCCAACGAGACAAGAAAATCTGTTTTGTCTGCATTTTATAAGGCCATACACTGAGCTGATATTTCATATGCTGATGAAGATCACAATAATGATGGTGATGCAGATGAAGACCAATTTAAGTACCATTAGTGGAATTAATGTAAAGACCAGTAGCTGCTGGTCAGCCAGTGGGCAGCTTGTCAGCTTATCTGAGCCAAACGAAAGAAATTCATTTCGTTTCTTTAGTGTTTTGGCTGATGCTGTTGTTAATGATTTTTTTTGTGGTATTTTCTTGGTTTTTTTCAACATAAAATTACTCTATACATATGATCATCAGAGAGATGATGGACATGTGTATTATGGCTTATATACACATACATTTCTGTGTATGTGTATAGGGATGCCATTAAAAAAAAATTTTTTGGAATCGTTATGAGTGAATAACGATTCAAAATTCCCGTAGATGTTATGTTTCTTTAATGTAAATGAGATTAGATCATCTCATATAATGCATCATAATACAGGGTGGCTGATCTATAATGTAATAAGGTAAAATTGGGTTGCCACTATACCCATCTCACTATTCAGTCCATTGTGATACCACCTTGGAGATGTTTTCTCTTATCATTGAGTGCTGCCCCATTCCATGTTTAACTTAATAACAAAAGACCTCCTTTATAGCGCGTTTGCGGCGTTTCATTACGGTGAAAATCAGGAATTTTGCAACACTTCAGGAAATGTCCACCAGCATTAGCAGAGAGGGATATTCCAACCGTCAAAGACTTTTTGTGGATTGACACATGACCCTGTGTATTACAAGGCCTAGCATATTAACCATTCGGAACAAAGCATAGCGATTGTTCATTTTAGTGTTCAAAAGCAAAAAAATGTCGGAAATAACATCAAATTTTGAATTCAGTTTTTATGATTGTTCAAATGGGTCAATAAAGCATATACGGAGCTTACGAAAGTAGCACTGCAGTATATTTGTTCATAAATAGATGATCGAACATTGGTATTTTTTGTTTTGTAACCAACTTTAATTCTCCAACTACCCCAGGCCAAATAGTCCAAACGGATTTCGATGCACGGTTGCCAAAGTTGATAGAATTCTTACCAAAAATGATAGATTTTTCATCTGTTTTTGGTAGAATCCTCCCGAATGATTTGTAAGATTTTACAGAAATATTAAAAATAAAAATTCCTCTCCACTAAAAGGGTACTCACAAATTGTTTAATATGCTGTAATATTTCCTATTAAAATAAATGTTGACAGAAATTTTCTATAGATATCAAATAGAAATAAATTTGAGAAAAATTTTTTATAGAAATAAAATTTTGAGAAAATTTCTATAGAAATAAATTTTGAGAAAATTTTCATAGGAAACAGCAGGACAAATTTTGAGAAAATTTTCTATAGAAATTAAAAATTTTGGAGAATTTTTGCTATAGAAATAAAATTTTGGAGAAAATTTTCTCTATCGAATAAAATTTGGAAGAAAATTTTCTATAGAATAAAATTTTTGAAAAAATTTTCTATAGAAATAAAATTTTTGAGAAAATTTCTATAAAAATAAAAATTTTGACAAATTTTATAGAAATCACAATTTTGAACAAAATTTTCTATAGAATAAAATATTTGAACAAAATTTTTCTATAAGAAACACAATTTTGAAAAATTTTCTATAGAAATTAAAATTTTGAGAAAATTTTCTATAGAAATAAACATTTTTGACCAAATTTTTCTCATAGAGAATAAATTTTGGCAAATTTTCTATAGAAATACAATTTTTAAAAAATTTTCTATTAGAAATGAATTTTGACCAATTTTCCATTTAAATAAAATTTTGAGAAAAATTTTCTATCGAAATAAAATTTTGAGAAAAATTTTTCTATAGTAAATCAAATTTTAACAAAAATTTTCTATAGAGAAATAAAATTTTGAGAAAATTTTCTATAGAAATAAAAATTTTTTAACAAAAATTTTCTATAGAAATAAATTTGACAAAATTTTTCTTAAGAAATTTCAAATTTTGACAAAATTTTTTTATAGAATCAAAATTTTGACAAAATTTTCTATAGGAAATACACTTTGACAAAATTTTTTAATAGAAATAACATTTGACAAAATTTCCTATTGAAATAAAAACTTTGAGCAAAATTTTCTATAGAAAATATAATTTTTGCGAAATTTTCTTATAGAAATAAATTTTGAGAAATTTTCTATCAGCTATAAAATTTTGACAAAATTTTCTATAGAAATAAAATTTTGACAAAATTTTTTATATAATAAAATTATGACAAAATTTTCTATAGAAATAAAATTTTGACAAAATTTTTTATAGAAATACAATTTTGAGAAAATTTTCTGTAGAAATAAAATTTTGAGAAATTTTTCAATAGAAATAAAATTTTGAGAAAATTTTTTATAAAAATAACATTTTGACAAAATTTTCTTTAGAAATACAATTGTGAGAAAATTTTCTATAGAAATACAATTTTGGAAAAATTTTCTATTGAAAATAAAACTTTTGACAAATTTTCCTATAGAATACAATTTTGAGAAAAATTTTCTTATAGAAATAAAAATTTTAGGAAATTTTCTATAGAATAAAATTATTGTAACAAAATTTTCTATAGAAATAACAAATTTTGACAAATTTTCTATTGAAAATAAAACTGACAAAATTTTCTATAGAAATACAATTTTGAGGAAAATTTTCTATAAGAAATAAAATTTTTATTATAGTAAATAAAATTTTGACAAAATTTTCATATAGAAATAAAATTTGATAAAAATTTTCTGTTAGAAATAAAATGTTGAAAAATTTTCTATAAAATAAATTTTGAGAGAAAATTTATCTATAGAATAACATTTTGACAAATTTCTATTACTAATACAATAGTGAGAACAAGTACAATTACAAACGAAATTACAATTTGAAGAAAAATTTTTTTATAGAAATAAATTTTCTATAAGAAATTAATTTTTTGACAGAAAATTTCTGTAAGCAATAAAATTTTGAAAAAAATGTGTCTATGAAATAAAATTTTGAGAATTTTCTATAGAAATCACATTTGACAAAATTTTTCTTTAGCAAATTAAAAATTTGACAAAATTTCTATACAAAACAAAATTTTGACAAAATTTTCTATAGAAATAAAAATTCTGAGAAAATTTTCTGTTTAGAAATACATTTTTTTAAAAATTTTCTATAGAAATAAAATTTTGGACGAAAATTTTCGTATAGAAATCAAAAATTTTACAAATTTTCTATAGAATTACAATTTCGACAAAATTTTTCTATAGAAATGACATTGAGAAATTTTCTATACAAATAAAATTTTGAGAAAATTTTCTATAGAAAAGAATCGTTGACCAAAAATTTCATATAGAAATAGAATGTTTGACAAATTTTCAAGAGAAATAACATTTTGACAAAATTTTCTATAGAAATAACATTTAGACAAAATTTTCTATGAAAAATCAAATTTTTGACAAAATTTTCTATAGAAATCAAATTTTGACAAAATTTTCTATAGAAATCAAATTTTGACAAAATCTTCTATAGAAATAAAATTTTGACAACATTTTCTACAAGAAATAACATTTTGACAAAATTTTCTACAAGAAATAACATTTTGACAAAATTTTCTGTAGAAATAAAATTTTGACAAAATTTTCTGTAGGAATAAACAGCGTAAACAGCTCTATTAATATGTTGCAAATAACGAATAAAATTTCAATAAATGAGATCTGTATACTAATTTTAATTTCATTGATCCTAGATTTAAAACAAGATAGATTCCCAAAATAATGTCTTTATACACTCAAAAAATGGGCCGCTAATGCCAACTGAACTTTATTTTAGTTCATGTAAATTAGTTTGTTTTAGTTAAATTTTGCCCAATGTGAGCAAATGTTCCTTATTTGAATAATTTACTTGCTAACGTATTACGGTGTTACAAAACTTCTGTATAACAAACTGTAGTGAAATTGTACTGTTAAAAAATAAAATAGTTCATATTTTTCTTAAATGATGAGAAGTTTGCTTAAATTGAGTCATTTAAGTCTCTCAAATTTTAGTTAAAATTTTCTAAAATAAACCTACATCTTCTTTGATGGTGGGTTACTTTTTGGGCGTGTAGTAATGAAGCCTTTGAAGTCTTTGTCTGGTGGAATCTCATTTTTGAGTGTAGGAAATAACTCGATTTATTTCTTTGAAATTCTCTAATTTTTCTACCTGACGCATTCCTATATATAATATGTTTGGTTTTTTGTTTTGTTTTCCTCAAATTCATATAACTAGTGGCCAACAGAACCATTCTTATTACAGTTTTACTGGTGTTACGTCCAATGCCATATGCATAATGGGCCATTATTAACATATGCCCTCAAAAAAATAAAAACACAACAGAATAACGACGAACAATTGAACCTAGTATCGCTGCAACTGGTTTGGGTGGAAAAAAGGCCAAAAAATTAATCTCGAGCGAAGTCAATGTTGTCATTCATTTAAATGTGGTTGCCAATGGAGTAAAGATGACCATACCAAAACCCATAGCCATGATGACGATTTAAATGATTCTCGTTTGGGGGAATAACTACGAATCGAAGGCACAAAGAAAAAGTATCAAAAATTAATACGCCTCCAGATATTCAAGTGTGTTTATTTAATTTCAGGGTTGATCATTCCAATCATCAGCAAAAGAAAATAAATAATCTAAACGACCACTTTATTACTATCAGCCAAATTATTTGTTCATGTTGTTTTCCTAATCTCAATCAAGCACTTGGGTATCTAGTCAATCGCGTTCATTTGAAGTTGCGTCGATTAAACTTCTCGAACCCAAACTATTCTTATCATTTGCTTTGAGTAATAGCCCTTTTGAAATACTTATACCGTTTAAGACTTGCTACTGTTTGGTCCAAATGACCTTTTTTAGATTATATTTGATTATCTCTTTTCGGACAAAAAATATAATTTCCAGTTTTGTTATTCTTAATTTTTAATTCATTGATTAAAATTAATTAGTTTGTTTTGCTATTTTCGATCTTCTGGTCCAGAGGCCCTAAAGCGTTAAACATCAAACGTCTATGGTTTTACATGTTCAGTGATCCCTTCTGCACATCCTTTGTTTTCTTAATGTCATTCACAATTCAATAAAGGTTGGTTTTTTCTTAGATTCTATTGCACATAGTGAGTAAAACTGTAACTGTGATAGTGTTTTGGGTGAGTTTTGATTTTCTCCAATGGAAACTGAACTTTTTTACTTTCCTTAAATGCCCACCAGTAATCAATACTGGACATACAAAAGAAAAAATAATTATTTTCAAAAAAAAAAAGAAATAAATAATAATATATAATAATAATGTCAAAATTTTATTTCTATAGAAAATTTTGTAAAATTTATTTCGTGTTTTGTTTTTTATTGGTGGTTTCTTAATTCAATCAGATTTTGTTTGTTTTTGATCTCACTTTAACCAACAGAGGAAAAGAAATATTTGTCAAATTTTGGGGCAAAGGCCCTATGCAAGATGGTTGGATGGACGCACGTTTAGCACAGATAAAAATAAGTTTGAGAAACCAATAACTTGTTGGAAACGAATAACAAAAATTTGATTAATTTTTACAAACTAATTTGTACTTTTAATAACATTCATTACAAAAAATGTTGGTTAGAATCCGTTCCATCAGAAGACCAAAAAAATAATTTGTTGCTCTCAATAACATAAATTTTGTAAGTATTTTGTTGAGTACAAAATATTTGTTGCTGAACGCTCTACAGTTTAATCCTCAACAAATATTTTTTGAATTATGAACGCAACAAATTATGTATGTGGTGTTGTTGGAGGCTGATCAATGACCTGTAAACAATTTATTGGTGTATTGGACCAAAAAATGTAAATTGGAATTAAAATTCGACGGAATTATTGCTATGAATTGTACCAAAATTGCAAGATTGCCAGAACAATTTTGGATATATTTCTGTACAGTGAAGAGAGAAAAATATGACCAAAATGTTATTTTTGGACGGGCGAAAATGTAAATGTATGGACGATTTTAAATTATGAGTAGTCCAGGGGTCTAGCAAGCATTTTGACAGACTTCTTGCCCAGCTGCTAACACTAATTCTGGTTATATTATAATTGTAATAACTCTATCCGATTCTTATTAATATGGGTTTATCAATTATCTCATACAACAAACACATTTAAGAAAATAATCAAACTTGAAAATATAAATTTTTCACAGACATTTATAATACTTTATCTGTAATCTCTGATGAGTGAGCTCTCTTGTTGCTATATACACGTTGCAGTCATGTGCTCTATACCAGCACGAACTGAAGCCGCCGAGTCCGCGCCGCCGATTTCAGGTCGCCTGCGACATTTTTTGCCAGTCGACGCCCGCCGCCGAATATGTCGACTTCATCTCGCTTCAATATTTTAGCGCCAAAAGTAATCAAAATATCAGATATTAAATCGAAAAATGTTATTTAAATTGTCGTATTTTTTCACAAAATTTTGAACACAACCAATCATATTTAATCTGCTTTAATTAATTTAGCCAAAAATTTAGCTTCAGAAAATTTAACGAAAGTAAATTTGTTTGTAGTGGTTGTACAACTTAATTCATTACCATCGATTAACTTCAAATTGATTTTATGATGGATTATTGTCCGCCGCCGAGTGAACAATAATTTATATCGGCTCAGCCGTCAAGGCCGGCCCGCCGCCGGAGGCCAAAAATTTAGTGTCCGCCGCGCGCCGACAAAAATGGGTCGGCTTCATCTCTAGCT
Organism: Haematobia irritans; assembly: GCA_003123925.1. Taxonomy (NCBI): domain Eukaryota; kingdom Metazoa; phylum Arthropoda; class Insecta; order Diptera; family Muscidae; genus Haematobia; species Haematobia irritans. Next base: position 13,691 of record PGFW01031597.1, on the reverse strand, counting down.
CATACTCATTTTGTTCTACGTACTTCTTTCGCATACTTCTTTTTAGCTTTCGTACATGTTCTCAGCGATGTGCGCGTAACCAGTTTGTATTATACCTCCACCATTAGGATTGGGGGGTATATTAACTTTGTCGTTCCGTTAATTAACACATTTCGAAATATTGCTCTACGACCTATAAAGTAATAATAATATATCGGAGGTCGTGGTGAATTCTGATCGATCTGAGCATGTCCGTCAGTCTCGTCTGTATGAAATCAACGACTAACTTCGACAAACAAGAAACAAGCTATCGACTTGAACTTGGCACACAAGTAGTTGTTATGTGTAGGTGTGAGTGGTTTCTTGAAAATGGAGCCATATCGGTCCACTTTTACGTATAGCCCCCCATATAAACGGACATCCAAACTTTAAGATTGCGAAGGCTTAAGAGAAGCAAATTATTCATCCGATCCGGCTGAATTTAGGTCATGGTGTTGTATATGGTCGTCTAACAAACCCATGCAAAATTGGCTCCACATCGCGTCCAATAATATAATATATAGCCCCCATAAAACCGTTTCCCCCGATTTGGTTGCGAGGCCTCTATGAGAAACAACATTCATCCGTCCGGCTGAAATTATAGTACTGCGTGTTAGTATATGGTCTCTAACAACCATGCAAAAATCGGTCCCATCGGTCCATAATTATATTATAGCCCCCATATAAAACCGATCCCCGATTTGGCTGCGAGGCCTTTAAGAGAGAAGCCAAATTTCATCCGATCCGGCTGAAATTTGGTACATTGGTGTTAGTATAATGGTATCTAACAACCATGCAAAAATTGGTCCACATCGGTCCATAATATATATATAGGCCCCCATATAAACCATCACCAGATTTGAATCCTCCGGAGCCTCTTGAAGACTCCAAAAATCATCTGATTCATGTTGTAAATTGGGTACGTGGTGTTAATATATGCCTCGAAACTCCCATTAAAAATGGTCGCATCGCGTCCATAATTATATATAGGCCCATATAAACCGATCCCGATCTTGAACCTCCAGAAACCTTGGAAGAGCAAAAATTCTTCCCATTCGGTTGAAATTTGGTAGTCGTGATGTTAGTATATGGTATCAAACAACATGCAAAGAATTGCGTTCCTATCAGGCCCATAATTAATATATAGCTCTCATATAAACCGATCCAACTTTGAGGAACCAGGTGCTTTTGGAGAAGCCAAATTCATCGATCTGCTTGAATTCTTTGGGTACGTGGTGTCGTATATGATATTTTAACAACCACTGCCAAAAGTGGTCCATATCAAGTCCATAATCGTATATGCCCATATAACCGATCCCGATTATTTAGGTTTTGGAGCCACTTGGAGGAGCAAATTTCATACCGAGTGAGTTGAAATTTTGGTACATTGTGCTAGTAGTATGGTCGTTAAAACATGCGTAAACTAGGTCCATATGCGGTCTTATGTATATATATATCCTCAGATAAATACGATCCCAATCCACAAAAGTGGTCCATATCAAGTTTCATTCATTCTATATAGCTCCATATAAGGGCCCCCATATTTAATATTCTGGCTCTCTACGTCACCGTGCACGAGTCCATGTCGATTCGTAATTATTTGTAGAACTTACCTATACATTAGTTCTTTTTTTGTCTAATATATACACGTATGGGACTAACTCACAAATATAGAAAACGATATAAGAAAGTTTTAGATACCACAACCCAAGTAATTCGCATTGTGGACGACGTCTTTCGTTTAGAGTCTACGAATCCATTGGTGGAGGGTACATAAAGATTCAGGCCTGGCCGAACTTACGGCCGTTATACACTTGTTTTTGTTTCATATAAAGATAGCAGTCAACTATACATTTCACAACAAAACAATTTGGTTGAAAATTCAGAATATTATCTATTATTATAATTTCTGTCAAGCAATCCTCAAACACAATTTCAACAACAAAGCCTCATATTCAATAGACAAATTTGTGAAGCATCAGCAATTTTTACATACAAATAAAGGTTGTTAATATTCTATTTGCAGTTTTTTTTTTGTGATGCGAATACCACATTCCTCATCAAGCATCCTCTACTTGCAGCAAAACTGATCAACCACATTAATAGAATAAATTCAGCAGTCACTAAAACCAAAGTGAACCACACTTGAACCTTCGAAAAGGTTTATGATAGTCCGGCTTATGCGAAATAAATTCATGTACAAACATCTCTCAAATCATATATTTGGATGGTGGCCAAAGGAAAAGAGAGATGTTTGTGATGGAATTATTTCGCGGCGATACATATTATTATGGGAGCTATCATCTAATTCTGAACGAAGTTCGATGAAATTTGGCACACTTAAAGCAGTCCGGTCAGGCTACTTTGGGCACATTTGACGCCGATCAGGTTAGTACATGAACGCCAATTGAGCCATTTAATCCGAAATCGGGCGCAGGACATATTTATATGGGAGCTATACTCTAAAATTTGATGCAATCGCTCTCGTACCAAATAAAACGCCACATACAAAGTCTGTTAGTCAAAAATCGAGTTAATAAGTGCGACAGGAATCCTTGCGAACTAACAAATACATCGGACGGAACCGGCACGGACACCAAGCGCATAGAATTCGACTCAAGAGGTTGATGCTGAGGTCGAATCGATATATATTTTATGTGATATATATCTGTTAGCAGCCACTTTTTGGCAGTATCCAAAGTTATTATACCCTGACCCTGAAAATCATAAACAAATTATAAAAATTATTTCTTTGGCAAAATATCACAGAATACACAACGACTGGAATACAGTACATAATTTTTAGATCTAATGCCCCTATCTAATTTTAAGATATGAGTTATATAAAATTCTCACAGAGCAAGTATACGCATCACTTAATTAAAATTAAGATAAATATTTGCATCATATTCTAATCGAGAGTCGACTTTTCCGTTATAAGTCGAATATTCGATTTGTGCCAAAATCAATAAAAACAAGGGTTCAGCTAGTTTCATTTTATATTTATAATGAACTTTATTGAACCAACTATAGACCATTTCGTCGACCAACGTATGACAATTTTTCCTCTTGACCCATGAAAATCCCAAAAGACATACACAGTTCAAATACGTCTAAGATCTTATGGCAATACATTCAATTTGGCTAAGGAAAAGATTTTGCACATTTATTTGACACTTTACGACCAACCCGAAATACTTAAAAAAAAAACTCTTATCTAGGGATTAATGTTGGCTTTACCACTGTATCTGTTAAGTATGCTTAACGAATATGTAAAATAAATATCCTTGGTTATGTAAATACTCGTACATGGTAAAGATAACCATACAGGTCCAAAAAATAGAGATTTTATTTAGAAATCTATTTCG
>PGFW01031586.1:10855-22242 GCA_003123925.1 Haematobia irritans | reverse complement strand
AAAACCGCATTTCTTAATAAGAAAAGCCACAATAAACTTGAAAGTTGGTTAGGAGGTTTTGTGTTTGTTTCATTTAGAGGGAGAGTGAGTGACCAGTTTGTCACAATTATATATGCAACCTTATCAAAAGCCCGAGAAATGTGTAATGCAAAACAAAAGTAAATAAAAACAAAACCTATACAAAGAAAATATACACTAATAATGTAAAAATGCTAATTTAGCAAACAATGAAAAACAAAAACTTTCACTTCACAGCAAAACAAAAGCAGTTTATAGATGATATTTTTCTTTGTTTAGTCGCAGGAAAAAATTATTCCAAAAATATGAAATTAATACGAGTACAAAAAAGACAAATGATTGTAAAGTTGAAAGGAAAAATAAGATAATAAAATTAATGTGAAAATTATATTAAAATTTGGTATATAAAATAATATCTTTCTGGTTAAAAGTATATGGGAGCGTATTAGTGATATCAATGGAGGGGTTACAGATATTCTATACAGAAGGGTTGAATAAGTTATTTAATTTGAAGAACTTGGAGGAGGAATAATTGGAAACCGCCTTTATGTCTGCAATATTATCTCTTTATAATTTTTGTTTTATATCTCAACAATTGAAATAAAGCGGCACCATAATATATTAAAAATTATATTTATATTACTTATACGCCGGTGACACTATTAGATGGAAGATTTTTCTATTACTTATACGTCTCATTTTTTTATTATATTATGCGAGCTTATTGTACAAGAAGATGAAGGGAATTGGTATTATTAAATTGTTGAAAATAAAATACCATATATCAAGCTACACAACCCTAGCTATACTTGGTTAATCGCCGGCGAAATTGAATTTCCATATAGATATATTCAGTATAGATCTGATGTACTTCAGTATTGATCTAATTTGGGTCTTATATACTAATTTCTAATGGAAATTACTTACGCATATGATACTTAGTTGCATATGATTGATTGGTATCTGATATTTTCTATTCAATAGCTTTATAGTTAATACCGATTTCATTCATCTTCTTGTCCAATAAGCTCTTATAAAATTTTAATAATATGTAAAATAAAAAATTTTTCTAGTTACCGGACATCCTATAGTACTTGTAGACGTATAAGTAATACAAATACCTTCCGTAGTTTCACTGGGCGTACAAGTAATGTTAATAGAATTTATTATAATTAATTAAGTTTAAGATCAAAAGCTGTAAACTTCCATCTTCAACCGCTCTCTAAAAAGAATGATGACCCTTTTCTTTATAAATGATACATTCATTGAGACCTCTTAGAAATTCTATTGTGGTCGCACGCAAAAAAGTGAATTTTACTTATCCCATAGAACTTCGATGCGTTTGAACATGTCAGCGAATGTGTTAGGTTAGGTTAAAGTAGCAGCCCGATATGATTCATGCTCTGTTAGACTATTCAGTCCATTGTGTTAGTTACCTCATCTTAGCGCGTGAGCATTTGTTTGATAATTTTGTGTCCAATCAAAATTCAATGGTGGTATATTTTGATTTATGCACACATATAGGAAACTGTGTTTCTACTATCTAAGAAAAGCTCTACAATTCAAAGTAGTTCACTGATTTTCAATATCAATTCAAAAAAATTTTTAAATTCGTTTTCAGGACAGAGTACAATTTATTTCATTTAAATTGATTCATCAACTATAAACCACACGAGTTATATTAAAATAATTAAGAGAGAGATCACAAGAAAGTTATTTCTATATAAATTTTTCTAAATATAATTTTTTTTTATTTATTAAGTAATTGCGACAAATAGATTTTGAATTAGAAAAAAATAATAAAGAGCTAAATCAAAAAAGATATATCAAATATGGTGTGGAGCTGCTTGGACCATAATTTGTTTCTAAAATTATCCATTCCAAATGGTATATTTCCGACCCTATCGTATCTATTGGCGTATAAATTAGGTTAGTTAGGTTAAAGTGGCAAGGCCCGAATTAAGATTCAGGGCTCACTTAGACTATTCATCCATGTGATCCCATTAACTAAAAGTACCTAGTTACATATGGGCACTTCTAGTTTTTAACGGTTGAATCCTTCTCGATTTTATTTTTCTTCTGTGAAACCCAAACCAGATTAATTCCAAAAACCTTAGCAGACTGCTTAAGTTAACGTTTTCCAGGTCCGCTATAAATCTGAAAGCTGATAATGCCCCTAAAAAAATTTGCTTACGCGCTTACACAAAAATGCAGGACACTTCACACAAAAAGGTGTTTGATGATTCCTTTTTCCGTCCGGCATCATACAGCTCATACAATAGTCATATAACTTCACACAATAGTTTTTTGCAAAATCGCCTATCAGGCAGCGACCCGTTAATAGGCAATAATCAGGAGTGCGATATTCTGGCGTCTCGAGAACGAACTAGCATTCTAAGTGTATCGGTTTAAGTTAAAATGGGGCCAATATTTGTTTGGTTCGTTATACATGCCCTTCAATTCTCACCAATCGAACATTTGCCATCAATAACCAGCCTTCTCCATGCAAGACATGAGCTTGCAGGTAGCAGAGCATACCAACAATTCTAGTTCCTCCTGGAAATATGTAAGGTAGTCCCTAGGCCTTGCAACTCATTCCGCTCGCAAGTTCCCCAGTATGTTTCTATGGCCAGCAGCCATATTAGGTGAATTATAATAAATTAATATATAGATGTTTATTTATATTATGGTGCCTTCTTTACCTTCAAGAGGCACCATAATATATTATCCTGCATAACATACAATAGAGCGGTTTCAATTATTGCTCCTACATTCCTTCAATCTAAAGTAACTTAATGAATAGGTATAACCCTCTGGTTTATGAGCCGTATACCTCTTAAAATATGTTATTATATTCTTTATTATTATAAAAATAATTTTAGTAAATATTTTCCCAAAAATGAATGCTAACATATCTTCGGCGATATACGTTCGATCCTATTTGTACCATTTAGACGTATTAGTAATACAAATACTCTTCCTCTATAGTGTCTCGTGGGCGTATAAATAAAAAATAAAATAGAAATTTTTTAATATAAATTTATGATTACTTTACCTCAATTATTTTGGGATATATAAAGAAATTGACAAATTGGAAACCTCATTTATGTCTGCAATATAAAGGAGGTTTCCAATTATTCCCTTTATATTTTTTTCCAATATAAATAACTTATGGATATCTATAGCCCCTATGTTAATATCACTCATACGAGCCCATATACCCTTGCACAGAAAGATTTTATTTATAAAGGGTGATTCTTTTGAGGTTAGGATTTTCATGCATTAGTATTTGACAGATCACGTGGGGATTTCAGACATGGTGTCAAAGAGAAAGATCTAGTATGCTTTGACATTTCATCAATGAATAATCTTACTAACGAGCCAACAAACGTCGGAATTTTCAAAAGTGAATGGGCCCGTAGAAAAGTTGGCAGAAAATCCGCTTTTTATCGACAAAATTTTGTTTCAGCGATGAGCTCAATTTCTGGTTGAAATGGCTACGTAAATAAGCAAAATTGCCGGCATTTGGAGTGAAAGAGCAACCAAAAAAGAAAAAAGCTCCGTTCAAGAACTGCCCATGCTCCCGAAAAATGCAAACTGGTTGGTGTGGTTTGTACGCTGGTGGAATCATTGACCGTATTTTTTCAAAAGATGGCTGTGGACGCAACGTTACGGTGAATTGGCGTATCAGCTATCGTTTCGATGCTAACAATACTTTTTGTTTGCCAATGGAAAGAACTGAACTTGGTGTACATGTGTTCTCACAAGATGCGCTACATGCCACACAGCTGCGATTCTATGGGCTATTTGAGGGAAAACTTCGGAAAGACAATTCATCTCAAGAAAATGGACCGGTTAAGTTGCCACCAAGATCAATGCGATTTGAACGCCATTTAGACCTATTTTTTGTGGGCCTACTCAAGTCTAAAGTCACAGAAAATAAGCCAGCAACTATTCCACACAGCTTTGGAAGACAAACATATTCCGAAGAAATCTCGGCAATTCCGGCCGAAAATGACTCGAAAAAGTTGCCCAAAATTGGACTTCCGAATGGACCACCTAAGACCAAGCCGCGGTCAAACATTTTAAATGAAATTGATCTGATCTTCAAAAGTAAACTGTCATGGAACCAATCCTAACGTTTTCAAATAAAGAACGCGGATGAAGATTTTGCAAATTTTATGGCGTTTTTTTTTTTTTAAAGAAAAAGTATTCAAGCTGCTTACAAATCCATCTTAATAAACAATTTTATAAATAATTTTCACAAAAGCTATTTTAATATAACGAACATTCTTGATTGATTCATATCAAAACAAATAAGTAAGAGGAAAAAAAAAATGTGTTCAGCCTCATACCATATTTGTCCGAAATTCAAAAATATTCCTCTAATAATTATCTTATCGACCCTATTGTGACTATTCGACGTAATAAGTAATACAAAATGTGTTTCAGTTTTATGGTTTTCAAGGTAGCATAGCAAGAAAAATTTCACGTAAACCCATTTTTTTCCAATTGAAAGTCTTAATTGAGTTATAAAAAAATATTCAATTAAAAAATGAAGCGATAAAATATAATCACAAAAAATTAATATTATGAATTATTTTTTTAAATGATCAATTCAATTTTTTAATTAATAACACATCATTTCTTGTGATTGAAGAACATTTCAATTACAAAAATTCTAATTAGGATCAATTAATTTCTTGATTGGAATTCAGAAAAAAAAATTTTTGTGTGTAAGAGAGTATAATATTATAAGAATAGAATACTCTGTTTATATATATTTTTTTGTGGCCATTTTACTTCATCTTACATAAAGGCGGTTTCCGTAATTAATGAATATCAAAGAAAAAATTGAATCCATATATGGTCAATAAGTCTAACTGATTACGACCTATGTATCCTCTGAGGATATAGTATAAACATACGATCCATTAATACTTGTCTACATCAATACTAAAATCTAAAAAAGCTTCTTACGTAATTGCTATTATTGACATTTCGGAAACAGCTTGATTTACCGAACGTTAATGTACTTGAAAATTAGATATCTGTCTAATGTGTCAATAAAAATGTATAGAAATTGGAAAAATTTGTAAATGGTGTGCAATTATAAATATAAAAAAATTGAAAATTTAATTAAATAAATTCACTAATATTGGAAATGTTAAATATGTGAATATAAATAGTGTTCAAGTCTTCCGATTCCCCCTTAGTTTTAGGCTCATTTGATGAATTATATTACGACTAAAAACAAAAGATTACTTTTTTAACATCATGGGTTGTCTTACTGTTAAAGTTATTTTGCTATTGATACGCCAGCAAGATAGAGAAATTAACCTCATATATCCCTAAAGATGCAATTCATGTTATAAATGTTGGCTCTGGTCTCATGATACTTGGGCACAAAACCTTATATTGAAAATGGATTTTATGCATATTGTAATATCAAAGTTCGTTCAATAAATTCAATTTGATTTTTAATAAAATTATATTTTTAAAAAATAAGATCATGAAAATCATCTTCCAAAATTCCTGGTATTAAATATTCTCATTTAATCCCAAAATTTTCATAAATTCAAATTTGATTTACAATGAGTTTTTAAAAATAAAGTCCCATGAAAATCATCTTCGTAGAACTTCTGTATTTAAATAAGTTCATATACAACCCCCTGTAACAGAAAATCTATAAATAACCCTTATTGATATCACTTATACGATCCCCGAGCTTTAACCAAAAATTTAACATCTTCATTTATTTTATTGTTAAAGTTTAAATAACTCTACAACTCCCCTGTAATGAAAATCTCTAAATACCTCTATTAATATCACTCATAACGATCCCACTGGCTCTTAAGCGAAAAATATTAACATCTCAATATTCTTATAAGTTTAAAACTTTACCCTTATAACAATCCTATATCTCGCGTCCATGGTAAAAAATACTTCAGTTTTAAGTTGATACATCCTAAAATATGGATATTAATGCTTCTTAATAAATATCCGTAATTTTAATTCTTGATATATTTATTTAGTATATGACGATAATGACAGTAATGTAATTTGTAAATATATCATATGGAGGCCCCCCATTATTTCATTATGTGTCTTCTAAATAAAACTCTTTAGAAGTCTTTTATGAGAATTTTATAGACCGGCATATATAATTCATTTTCAAAAAGTGCTAAACATTTTTCAAGCGATAGTCAATCAGTGTTTGAAAACTTTTCTATATCACACTCATACATCCAAATATCTCAATAGTTTCCCTTGAATATTCACATTACAAAAGAATCTAATAAGGCATTTGTAATTAGTTTTTTATCCATATATCCAATTAGTATCTGTCTCGGTATGAGTAATGTAATTGTAACTAGTCCTCAGTTTATATTTCCCATATCCATGGTTTACACTACTTTCCATAATACTACAATATGTATGTATTTTGTGTGGCATATACTCGATTTTGAATAAAACATATTACGAAACTAAGAGTAGTAACAATATGGGTTGTATGAGTAATTGTCTTTATGTCACTTTATAATTATGTAAATTACTCATACCCGTTTCTTCAGACACTCAAGATTTTCTCTGGAAATTTTTGTGAACAAATACATAAAAAAAACCTAGCATAGCATATGGGAGCCCCCATTAGTTTCTCTATATTTAAACTCTTTAGAACTATTAAAAAGTTTACTATTGTATTTTATTTAAGACACATACATAATTCAATTTGCAAAAGTTTCAAAAAGATTATCAGAGTGGGTATTGTTTCGCAAACGAATATATATATTAAAATTTTTCATACTATGTTGTTTATGGCTTAATACTGTATGCCAGAAAGACTGGGTGTGGTGGTATGAGATAATATTTCACTTGTAATTTTAAAATAATTCTAACCATATATTTTTGTATTTTAATATATATGAAGGAATTTCAATTATCATAGTTAGCAAATATTTTGGTTGGAATACAATTTAAAACAGCAAAGAGAACAATTTCTTGTTTAAACATAAATAGAAATAATTATATTTACCATAGACATATACAAGAGCCATAGCAAAACAATTTGTTGATCTCTAAAAAGGAAACATATAGTTTTCCCTTGTCACAGATAAGAATATTTATGGAATTTACTTTTGAAAATAAATACCAATATAATTAAAGAAAAATTCAATTAAAATTGAAGAATGATAAATTTATTTTTTATGGATATATTAGCCAAAGTCTCCTGACACAAAATATAATGTGAGGTTGTATCACACCATAAAAATTTTTTTTTTTTAATCAATCACGAAATTAAATTGATCCAATTAATTTTTTAATTGAAATGTCTTCTTTTGATTGAAACCCTTTACTGTTACGTGCTGATGTTTTTGCAAAGTCGTAAAGAATTTTATTTAAACAATACCATGATTGAATTTGATTGAAGTAATATCTGATTGAAGGTAATATGACCTAAGTGTACCCTCGGAAGGAAAAAAAAAAACTCATACGTTCCATGCAATAAATCGTAAATGTAGGCAATTTTTTGAATTTTCTTTAATATAAATGATTAATTTAAAAATTCATATCAAGAAATTGATATTCTACACATGGGGACTAGTTTGATGTAAGCCGATGGGTTTAGTTCTACTTAGAAAAGAATATTGCCAGATGTGTGGCAATATTAATAATTTATATAAAAATTTATTTTGATTAAAATTTAAATAAAATTTTAACACAGAAACAAGTATATTACGGCCGTAAAGTTCGGCCGCCGAAGCTTATGTACGCCTCCATCGTGGATTGCGTAGGCAATTCTTCTAAACAGCTTCACTGCCATCCACAATCGAATTGACTTAAGTTGCGGTAAGCTTGCCGATGGCAAGAGTACTTAAACCTCCTAACTACCCAATACTCTAAATTGTATGTAAGTCCATACGTGGTAATAGTATTTAAATTCAAAAAGATCGATCCAATACGTATATAATTCAGTTTGAGCAAAGTAGACATAAAAATTTGATAAAATTTTCTAACACAGAAATAAAAATTTTAACAAAAATTTTCTATAGGAAATAGAAATTTTACAAAATTTCTATAGAAATAAACAATTTTGAAGCAAATTTCTACCAGAAATAAAATTTTGACATAAATTTTTCATAGATGAAAAAAACTTTGACAAAAAATTTCTATAGAATAAAATCTTGGTAAGAATTATTTTTGGCTCGAGTGGCACACATGATTAGTTGAAACGATATGGACCATTTTTGTGTGATTGGAACGCATTTTGGTATGATTGTTATGCGAACCATATATCTAACACACGTTCCTAAATTTGAACGCGGATCGGATAATTTTGTTTCCCTACCAAGGAGGGCTTCGGAGGTCAAAATCTGGAGAAATCGTTTTTATATGGGGGCTATATATATATTATGGAACGAATGTGGACAATTTTGCACAGTTGTTAGAGACCCAATATAACCAATACCATAATGTACCAAAATTCAGAGCGCGGATCGGATGCAATTTGCTTCTGTTTGAGGATTCGCAAGCCAATTCTGGAGATCGGTTTATATGGGGGCTATAAATAAATTATGGACGCCGTGTGTGACAATTTAAATGATTGTTAAGAACCATATACCAACAACCAAATGTACCAAATTTCAGCCGGATTACGGATGAAATATGCTTCTCTTAGAGGCCTCCACAAGCAAATCCGGGATCGGTTTATATATGTGGGGCTACTATAAATTATGGACGCATGTGGACCAATTTTTGCATGATTGGTTGAGGACATATACCAACACCATGTACTCAAATTCAGCCGGATCGGAATGAAATATGCTTCTGCTTAAGAGCTCCACACAAGCGCAAATCTGGGGATGGTTTATATGGGGCTATATATTAATTATGGACCGATATGCGACCAAAGTTTTTGCATGGTTGTTAGAGACCATATACCAAGACCACATAGCCCCCAAATTCAGCCGGATCGGAATGAAAATATCTTCTTTAGGCTGCCTCAAGCCAAATCGAAGGTCCCTTTATATGGGGCTATACTAAAAGTGGATGCGCGATTATGGCCCATTTTCAATACCATCCGACCTACAATCGATAACAACTCTTGTGCTCAAGTTTTCAAGTCGATAGCTTTGTTTCGTGTTCGGAAGTTAGCGTTGATTCAAAGCAGAACGGACCGGACGGACGGAGCGGACGACATGCTTAAGATCGACTCAGAATTTCACACACGAACCCAGAATATATATACTTTATGTGGTCTTAGAACAATATTTCGATGTGTTACAGAACGGATGACAAAGTTAATATTAACCCCCAATCCTATGATGGAGGGTAATAATAAATATCACCCAAAATATTCCTAATTAAAAAGTTAATTGAAGTTGAAAAAATTCAAATTAATAATATTAATTGATACATATTTAACTTTTTAAATCAAGATAGAAATATAAAATTAATTAAGTCAATGATTGAAAATTTAAAAATTTTTAATTAAAAAATTAAATTGACAGCAATTAACTTTTAAATCAAATTCTGCAAGACTAAGTCAGTTAATAAGAAAGTGATGAAATATTTTTTAAATTTTAATTAAAAATGTATTTCAAACAATCAATTGTTAGATTCCAAATAAAAAACTAACTAAAGCCATAATTCAGAAATTTAATTGAAAATAGTTAATCTTTTAATTAAAAAATTAATTGAGATGCACATCACAATTAAATTTTTAATTGAATAATTAATAAATTAATTGAAATTTGCTATGAAATCAATTAATATTTAATCAATGAAATATTTTTCTTATGACCATTAAAAACTGTGATTGATACTAATCATTTCGTTATTGAATGACATTTTAATTAAAAAAATTAATGGATCAATTAATTTCGTAATGAATCAGAAATTTTTTTTATGTGCACAAATATTAAAAATTAAAACAAATGTCCTAATATTGAATATCAAATAAATAACAACCTTAAAATCCAATACAAAACGACCTAGGTGTACGCGTCTGAGATGTAATATAAGTCATCACGATCCATAATCCATTTGAAATTAACTATAATGGTGGCAATAAAATAACGCATGTTCCTACTAATCAAGATAAAATTTAACTAAAACGAATTGCGACAATTGGAAATCAGGGCTATTATTGTTGATTTAAACAAGTGTTTAGTGGCGTCTTAAAATGGGATATTCTGCCTAATGGGATGCCAAATTAAAATAAACACAAATTGAAAATTGACTTCAATTAAATAAAGACTAATATATGAATATTAAATAAAGTGAAGAATTGTATCTAAAATATGCTGGTAATGCTTCGTCTCCTACTTAGTTAAGCTTTATTTCATAACCATGCTATACGAAAAAGTAAAGAATTACGAAACACAAACTTAACATGTTTTTGCCCTTTGTGAGAGTTCTTTTAAAACTTATACTGTACTTAATATGTTTTAGTATTATAAATAAATAATACGAACCTAGTGTACCTCTGAGGATGTAATATAACTCATACGATCCATAATCTTTTGAAGGTTCAGTATATTGTTGACATCACAACAAATATTGTCTATTACCAATGCAAATTTAAAACTTACATGAATTGATATTCAAAATCCAGAAGCTATTGATTTAACGAGTGTCTAGTCACCTTAAAAAAATATATATTGTATGTGTGCAATTTAAAATATATAATAATTGAATTTTTATAAAATTTAATAATCATTAAATATAGGATTATCAAATATGTGAGAAATGTATTCGGATAAGCTGAGTTATGAAACTATTATCTAGTACCAAAGTACAAGAGCTGATTTTTTGTAACATATTTATTGAAAATAACTCGACCTTGTGTACCTTCTGAAGATATAACATAACTCAGTTAAAACTTACTACGAATTGCTTTTTTAAGATTCGGAAACTTGCTTGATTTACCGAATGTTTAATATACCTGAAAATTGGATTATCTGTCTATGTGTGCAAATTAAAAATGTAAGAAATTGAAATTTATTAAATAAATTACTAAATATTCAATGTTAAATATGTGTAACAATATGTGAATCTACATATGCTGTAAGTCTCCGATCTCACCTTATTTACGCTTCATTTTGTAACCTACTAATTTCAAATAAAGGGTTTTGTCTTTACTTATAACCCTCTTTAAAAATACAGTGCATTTTAAACTAATTTGTTATTAACAAATAAACATTTGATTTTAGTGGAGAAAAGAAAATAGATATATTTTTACACTATGATGTTTTAAATGTAACAAACTTGATTTCATAGAATTCGGTCGAAATTTTAAGACATAAGAATTTTTTCCTGTTGTATCTTAAAAGATACTGTGCCCATTTAAGGGTTAAATTATTTTA
>PGFW01031564.1:7011-17634 GCA_003123925.1 Haematobia irritans | reverse complement strand
AGACATGGTGTCAAAGAGAAAGATGCTCAAGTATGGGCTTTGAGCTCATTTCATCCATCGGAAGTAGACTTTACTGTACCGAGCAACCGCTTGCAAATCATTGAAAGGTTTCTATTACCCGATAAAATCAGTGTTCGGTTCGAAATGTGTGTTATCGGCGAAAATTTCTGTTTCAGCCGATGAGGCTCATATTCTGGTTGAGATGGCTACGGGTACAAATAAGCCAAATATTGCCGCAATTTGGAGTGAAGAGCAAGCCAGAAGACCGTTCAAGAACTGCCCGAATAGCAGTAACCGCGAAAAAATGCAATCTGTTTGGTGGTGGTTTGTACGCTGGCCTGAATCATTGCGAGCCCGCGTATTGTTTTCAAAGATGCTGTTGAGCGGCAGGACGTACGGCCGTGAAGATGGCGATCGGCTATCGTCTCGGATGCTGAACAAACTGTTTTTGTTGCCCGAAAAAAAATGGATAGAACTAGAATCTTGGTTGAACATGTGGTTTTCAAGCAAAGATGGCGCTACATCACACAGCTCGCGATTCTAATGGCCATGTTTGAGGGAAAACTTCGAGAACAATTCATCTCAAAAGATAAGGCCGGTAAGTTGGCCACGCATGATCATGCGATTTGACGCCCTTTCAGTACTAATGTTTTTGTGGGCTGACGTCAAGTCTAAAGTCTTACAGAAAGTAAGCCAGCAACTATTCCGCTTTGAGGAGCAAACATTTTCCGGAAGAAATTCGGGCGGGGTAGTCCGGGCCGAAAATGCTCGAAAAAAGTTGCCGCAAACATTGGACTTTCCGGGAAATGAGACCACGCTAAGAACGGTCGCAGGCGCGCCGGTCGAAAAACATTTAAATGAAAGAATTAATCTTCAAAAAGTAAATGTCATGGAACGTGGCAATCTAACGGCTAGACCGTTTCGAAATAAAGAACCGATGAGATGCGGGAGAGAGTGGTCCGCGGTTGTTTTTGTTTTTTAAAAAAAGTATCAAGTCTTGAACAAATCACCCTTTATAAAATATGTTTTGAAGAAGCAAATATTGGTCTAAACAGGAGGTGAGAATATCGTTAGGGGTAGTCATATGAGTTCCCGAAAGCATTTTTGATTTGGTGCATCGCCAATTCAATAATGTTGGTACTTCTATGTTTATATAGTGACATATATATATTGTTAATGTGGACATTTAGTTGCGACTTCAAAAATATTATATCGCCTTAAAAAAAATTCTCGGCAACATATTGGTGCTGCAAGTTTTTTTTTTTTTTAATTTTTTAGCAATCATAATTTTCGACCTGAATGCTTCAAAATTTTGTGCCGTAAAGGTAGTTTCCCCTCACATTCTTTGCTCACTTCCAATGAGATTTTTTTTAGTTCTTGAGGCACCTTTTCTGTAATGACAGACATTGTAAGAAGAAATTAATTCCAATTTAGTGGAATTTTTGTTTTATTTTAAATTTTACCTTTTGCCGTGGAACGGGGATTCGAAGCAGGCGGACCAGACAGGGTTATGTAAGGGATGCAAAGAAGTAGCTTGATCCAATTCCCAAGGGAAATAAAAGGTGCTTAAGTTTTCTAAATAAGCAAGCACGAACCACCAACTTTAATTCAATAGCGCTCCCTCGATTAAATAGCGGTCTCCAAGATAGCTAAACACATATATGTTTATAGGCTAATTTTCTAATTAATATATGTTTTGCATTCCAAGCATATTATAGTTTACAAACATTATGTCGGCGCACTAACATAATATGTTCTGAAAGCATATTAAGCAATATGTCCCAAACATGTTATGCTAGTTTAATGAACATTATATGCTTGCACTCAATAAATAAGTTGTGTGGTTAAAAATTTGTGGTTCCAAAACATATGAGATGTTTAGTAGCCAAACATGATGAAAAACAGTCTTTTTCATCCCGTGCAGGATTTCGCGTAGAAAACTTCTTCTAAACACTGACAATAACACAATCGGAATACTTGGGTTGGCGCGTAACGCTTGCCGATGGCAAAGGTATCTTTAAAACCTCTTAACACGCGTCTTGCTAAATTAATAAGTAAGTCCATCGTGTATATATTGGCAAATTAAAAAAAATATAGAACGCCATTGAAACAAATACGTAATATAATTCCAGTTTGACAAAAATTTTTCTATAGAATTAAAATTTTGGAACAAAATTTTCTAGTCAGAATTGAATAATTTGAGCAAAAGTTTTGGTATAGAAATTAAAAATTGTTCAACGACAATGTTCTCTGGTAGGAAATAAAATTTTGGTGGGAGGTTACCATTTCTTGGCTCGGAGTGGCAACGCATCGAATATTGAAGCCCGATATGGAGCAATTTTTTGTGGATTGGGGATCGGCTATATCTATACCCTCAGTAGGACCAGATATGGACCGAATTGTTGCATGGTTTTGTTGTTAGCAGCCATAATAACATACTATACGTCCCTCGAGCGTTCCAAACTTTCACCGCACCCAGAGAATAGGAATATGATCACCAGCCGTCAAAACATGTTTTAAGAAGCAAATGCATTTATTTTGATGGCTGACCATGATACGATGAGTTTTTCGCCCAACCATGTATTGTTTCCCGGAATGCATGTATCGTGATTTCGGCAGCAGTCGATTAGTACCTTGGGATAAAAATAACATTTTAGTGACTAAACATGTTACATGGTCAACATACAAAAATAACATTTTGCTCTTGAAGACAAGTTTGAGGTGCATCATAATTCCATTCTCTGCGCTGCGATCGGAGTGAATTTTAGCATCCTCCCAAATGGTTCCAGAGGTCAATATCTGGGGAACATTTTTTATACGTGTGGCCTATAAATATAATTATGGAACCGGATATGACTACATTCTTTGCATGCGGGTGTTACGAGACCATATACTAACACCAACTGTACCAAAATTTCAACCGGATTGGATGAGTTTTTGCTGCACTCCGCAAGGAGGCTCCCCGGAGGTGCAAAATATGGGGGATGGAATTTAATTATACAGGTGCTATATATAATTATGGACACGATATTGGACCCCAATTCTGTCAATGGTTGTTAGAGACATATATTCAATATACATGTACCGAAGTTTCAGCCGGATCGGATGAAATTATGCTACTCTTTGAGGCTCCACAAACCAAATCTCGGGATCGATGTTATATGGGGGCTATATAATAATTATGGACCCTCAATTTTTGGCATGATGGTTAGGAGACCAAAAATACCAACACATGTAACGCAATTGTCAAGCCGGATCGGATGAAATTTGCTTCATCTTTGAGGCTCCACACAACGCAAATCTGCGGGATCGGTTTATTCGGGGCTATATATGAATTATGACGGCGATTTCACAAGTATTAAATGTAAAAAAAATAAATTCATCTAATTTTGATTTTTTTCATCAAACGAACGTGGAACCTTTTTTGGTGCCACCTTCTTTGAATCCAGTAGGCGCAATGACACTCTTTTTCATACCATTTATTATGAGTAACACTGGTCCTGGCCATGGGCAGACATCTCTGCTCTCATCGCCATATTTATTTCCTCAATGGTGTAACGTGCTTGGGTGGTTAATTGTAAAGAAAAGGTCATTCATGTGCGGATACATAGTTGTCGCCTGTGATTGATTGGTGGTTGGCCTCGCCCCCGGCATTGTTTACAATTGGAAAATGTTTCTATTCAACTTTTATAGAAATCGCCAAAGAACAACGAACTATGCAATGCGATGACTGATGATGACATCGGTGAAGCGATGGAAGGAACCTAATGTAAGAGTAGGACGGATATGGTGAATAAATGTTTAGTTGTAGACTTTCAACTAAGGATCTTTCTAACTCTCCCTACTACTGTGGGTGTTCCTTTATTGAGCAAAAGAACTGAAGCGAATCTGAAGTCAATTGCATATAAAATAACTAAGAGGGTGACGCATCGTAAAAGAAGCAGTGGAAAGCGATGGAGATGGGGATTTATGTATATCATTTATGGTATGAGTCGTAAAATAAAAATGTAATGAACATTTACTTTTGTATATATACGTATATATGCGCCCAATACAAGATATACATATATACTTACTATATTCGTGTATATGTGTTTGTTTATAATGTAAAATACTACGATATATTTAGATATATATGTGGTTGTTTCGCCATTTCAAGTGATCCTATTGTACATAGAACTTTTGAGTTGGGAAGGAATAATGCTGGCAAATGGCAAGACATTCCTCATCTCTATTCCTTTTGTTTCCGTTCTGACAAAACGAATTTTTGAACTAGGAATTTTAACGTTTCTAGCATTTTGCCTTTCTTTATTTGTTTGCTTTGTTTTAAGTTGAGGTGTATTTAGAAGTTACTAAAGTTAAATTAGGAGATGACAATTTGTGACGTTTGTGTGTTTTTTTTTTTCTAGGAAAGAAAGAAAGAAATGAAATGTGCAAGAAAGATTAAAAAGATAAAAGAACTATAGTTTGGATCATTGACCAAGAACGTTATTTAAGCAAATTTGTAAGCTTTGGTTTTAAAAGATTTTTTGTGTTAAAAAATTGTTTTTTTTTTCTCTTTGGTATGTCATAATTTGTATTATTAAACTGATATTTATGTGATGTAGCTAACAAACAGCTTTGTTAATGGTATCAATCAAAAATACGAAACGATAAAATTTTATTAATGAGACTTGTGTAATCCTGTGAGGGTTTGCGCCGTTTATATTTCAGCGATTAGAGAAACAAAAACAGAATAATGTTAGATTTGGTTTACGCTGCGAAGTGCTCTAGTAAATTATGACAAAAACTATAATTGATATTTTTTATACCCCTTCACCACTACTGTGGGTAAAGGGTAATAATAAGTTTGTGCATTTGTATGTAACCAGCCAAGAGGAAAAAGTCTGAAACGCACTCGTGTTAGTATAAGCCGATCGTCTTAGAATTAAGATTCCTGAGTCGAGTATTAGCGATGTCCGTCTGTCTGGTCTGGGTCGTGTCTGTTGCGTGGTAGTTTTTTGTGGTGCGCAAACTACAGCTCGCGAGTATTTAGTCCGATTGTCCTAAATTTTGGTATAGGGGTCCCTGTTTCGCGGCTCGAAAGAACGATTCCCTAATTGATTTTGGAAAGAAATCGGTTCAGGGATTGTAGATGTATAACGCTGCCACTATTATAGTTTTTCAGACACGATCTGTTCCATACATTGGCGTGTATATCAACCGATCTTCCTGCAAATTCCGTACATGACCGAAATATTTAATGAGCTCTTCGAAAAACGCTGCAAAAATATCAGCCAAATCGGTTCAGGTATTAGATAATAGCTTCCCATGTATGTAGGCTTTCGGCCATTCTACAGAGACGCACGCAAAGAGAAGAAAAAACGTTTGGAAAAACGTGGTACAGGAAAACTTTTTCTTTTTTGTTAGAGTATTTTTGAAATTGGCTTAGAAAATGTTAAACTTTTAATTCACGCAAAAAAAAATTCCGTTTCTTAGCGGAAGAGATTTTTAATGTTTTTCAATAAAAGAAAGTTCTTTTTGAAACAACACACGACAGTCCATTTCGTTTATATCAAACCACTGTTTCTCTTCTCACTTTAGCGTCTTGTAAATAAGACACATTTCCAAAATTTAATATACTAAGACAATGTAATGTTTAAACATTTTTTCGGAATCTTCCGAACATATCTGGAAATATATGTTAAAGAAAAAAAAAAACTTCTGGTCGAAGCTGGGATCGAACCCACGACCCTATGGCATGCAGGGTCGGGACGTGAGCAACCGACTTGCACCACGGTGCGCACAAACTAAATGTTTGTTTCTGTTAAATAAAACCTTGTATTAGTTCGGTTCGGGGCTGCCGCAAGCTATCGCTTATATAAATATACTTATATGGATATTTATCTATTTGAGTAGACGCAAGTTAACAGGGTACAGTAGCTCAGTGGTCTAGTGATGTTATTGGCCGTTACAAAGTGGCGCTGGCTCGCGGTTTCGATTCTCGTCCAGGCGACAAGGTAAAAAAATTTTAAAAATTTATGAAATCGTCATAATTTCTTCTAACATTGTTTGGTAATTTTGGACAGGGAAAAGGTGTTAAGAACTAAAAGAAAACATGTGGATGTGATGGAAGATGTGAGGACAAAGTCAGCGAACACATCACAGCACAGAAACAGAATGTTTTTTTTGAATTTGTCCCTATATGAAATGTTTGTTTACATCCTGGAAAAAGAATAAACGTTGTTATCACAAAAAAGTAATTATACTTTTCCTCCAAATACACTTCCTTACAGGGCGAAAAGAAAATGAGACCGAACTTTTGTCTTGTCTAAAATTCTTCGTTTGGAGGAAAGAATTATTTTTATTGTGTGCACCTCATTTGCCTCACAGAGCCAATTTTTTTGCTCAGCGCATTTAGTTGAAATGTGGATAGGGAGAAGAATTAGCATTGTAACGTATGCGTGCCAACAATTTGCTTGAAATCGGTTCAGATTTAGATATTAATCTCCATATATAGCTTTCGGTTCGCCCTTCTTATTTACACTCAGGATGACCACAGAGGCAATTTTTAGCCCTCTGATTTAGTTGAATTTTGCACAGGAGTAGAATTAGCATTCGTAAGCTATACGTCGCCAAATTTGGTTGATGTCTGGTTACGTTTCTGATAGCTCCCATTATATATGCGTTTTGCTGATTTTCGGCACAAAAATGGTCAAAAATGCCAACATTTTCCGTCTACTCCTAAAAGTCGCCGACTGAGCTGTAATCGAAAGTCTGAAAAATGAGCCTCCTAAATTTCCGTAAAAGCGGTGCTCTATATACTCGTACGAGCGAATAAATCATAAATAAGACTTTTGCAGCGAAGTTTCGCTTTAAAAACATGTACTTTAGGATGTTAAACTGTTTCCCATATTTGTTCTTACTAACATTAGTGCTTCGCGCCCCTAGGGTGCTATTATGGCACGACTGTTAAGGAGTTTTGAAGGCCTACTAGATTTGTTGTAAAGACGTCTGGCGTCAACCGGGCTCAAATTCTGCGTCAGATCCAGAGTGATATGTAAAGTGCTATGTAGTTTTGGGAAAAACCCTTGTATATATAGCAACCAACACATTTGACGCGGATGTGAATAAGTGGTACTCCGAAAATTTAGATCTACAAAGATGGGTGACAGGGGTATAATGATAGTCGACGTGTCAATGTTAGTACTTAGGGTGGCAGGCCGATGAGTATCATCTTAGCACTATTCAGTCCACCTGTGACATGGCACAGCAACGGGTTGGTGAACTTCTCTCTATATCCTTCGGCGCGAGGTGCCTGCCGGCGATTCCAGGTGTTAAACTCAACATGACCAAGCTTAGTCGACGTGTTTAGATGAGGAGTCGGTCATGAATTTAAGCCTAGGAAAAATCGAAAGCTCAAAACGCAACTATGAACAGCCTTCCAATAAGAGCGGGCCGGACCACCGGCTTCATAATGATATAAGCCCCATTCAAATGGAGATAATTCAACGGACTCGATGGACTGAAATGTATCTAATCGTGTGTTCTACTGATGTACTCAAAATACTTAATTTTGTGTACCGCCAACACGACCGAGCCGCGCGCCCTCTCCTGCAGTGAGAACGGCTTCAGAAAACTTATCGCTATGTTAATTCCTCGCTTCACCTTCATTAAAAATGGACACCACATATAGTAGGTTTTATATTTTGCATTTACGCGTCCGCATATAGCTTCTGCTGCAACACCCCTGAGGGGCATATATCTATATGAGTCCGCGGAAGTCCGATCTCCTAGTTGTCACTTTTGGAATCACGCTTAGCCCAGCTATGGACCGTCTAGTAGATGCAATGTCATGGCACAAGCCCAGGCGGGCGCCATGTGCGCGCCGAGAGGCCGTCTTCTTCCTGTATTTTGGAATCAAACACTTATCGCAAATTATCCAACATAACGACTGAAATATGCGTGACTCCACGTGAGCCTGAAACAAAAATCGGGCTGGCCACTTGGTTTAACCTTAACTCTTAGTCCAGCATTGGACTACTGCGCCATACCAGAGGAAGTCTTAAACGCCAGCCGAAGACTATCCCACCGGACCACTGGCCACTTTGAGAACGCGTTAGACCACTTTTGGATTTCTGTCATCATCGTAAACCCCCGTCGACAGACGAGTCCCCACCTCAGGTCAAATTTGGCACATAGGAAAAGGATTCTGAGATCACACAGCCGGAGTCTTGATGAAGCCCACTTTGGACTCACTGTCATTTGGCCGGCCGAAGAATGTGGAATCCGCCGACCGAAGTCAGACATTTTAATTGTCTTGTTGGAAATCGCGTTAGCAGCGCCAACTTTAATGACTTCAACTATGAGGAGAAGTTGAATTCGTCCGGCTAAGGCCTTGCCGGAGGGCCTGCCACTTGTATCACTTTGGAGTCGAATTAGCTCCGTTTACAGAAGGAAGTTGAATCCCCCGGCCAAATACGGTCTACTTTTGTCGCTTTGAAACCACTTTGGACTCTGTTCATAGGGAACGGCCGAATGACGGCCACTTATGTAATTTAGAATAGCGCTAGTTCACTTTGAATTCTGTCCATAGGAGAAAGTCTCTTAAGGATAGTCGACTTTAGACTTTCCTTACATGTTTTTTTTGGTATTTTTTTTTCTCACAGTGAAAGAGTTAATTATTAATTGAAAGGGTTAAAAATTAATTGAACCAATTACTTTTTTAATATTTCCTGATTTGTGGGGATTGTACCTATTTTTAATTTGGATATTTTTTATGAAAATTAAGGACCACACTAATGATCAATACATCTAAACTTTACTTCCTAAATACGAACCCCCAAGTTTTTTATTCCGCAAGTATAGTTCCCTTGATTGTATAAATTTTTCTATTTTTGCAAATATATTTAGAAAAACTTTTCGAAATTTGAAGTTGTATTCTATTATGGCAAGATTTACATAAAGTCATCATTTTACAAACATTAATTTCATTTAGAGAAAAATTGTAACCTTTCCAAAGGGGGAAGTTGATACCTCTGCCAATGCATATATATGGTAGCCATTATGGCTTGACCCATTTATCGAAGGGTACTCTCGCTGGTGTGTTTGTTTACTGGTAGTTTGTCGGGTAGTCTTTTCCGTTTTTCGGGGGGTTTACATGACTGCGTAAGGATTTTGGGGTGTTCATGCGCGGTAGACGTGACATTTCAAGTGTCTGGTTAATTTATTTTGTGTGTTGGAATGTAGTCTATCGTATTTTTTTTTTGGTTACATAGAAAATTGGTCGTTTTCGAAATTATTATAATATGGTTCGGACAATTAATTAAAGCAATTAATCATGGCCATAAAGGGAGTTTGAGAAAGGAAAACAGTCGACATAGGGAAAAATTCGGGAAGTCCTAGATTTAAAAATAAAATTTATTTTTTCCAATTTATAAGATTGATAAATTGCAGTGAAAATGTAAATAGAATTTTATATAAAAATGTAAGTTGATCTTTAATGCCATAGTAAAATATATAAAAAGGAAATAAATCAAGTTAGGCGCAATCCGCTCGTTGTGCCTTTCTACCTGGTTTCTTACAAACTTCTACTAAGACTATTCATCCTCATCATTTTTTGGATTGTGATAACAGTTGCCATTCGCAAGGTATCTTCACTTTTGTATCTTCAGTATAAAGCCTTCAAAAAAATTAGTATTGTTATATTAAAGACGTAATTACTTGAAAAAATGGCACGAATTATGCTTAAAGTCGTGTTTGAATTTGGAAGCTTTCATCGGTGAAGGCATTTTGTGAGTTCAGATTTTTTTTAAATATCCTTAGCTTTTAGGTGCTATTAGTCGTATTAAGAAATTTTGAACAATTTTGTGGGAAATTAAAATTTAGTAAATTTTTTACTTTCATTTGTATTGATATTTTTATACTGACCATAGTAAGATGGGGGTATAATATGTTTAACATTCCGTTTGTAACACATCGAAATATCGAATTCTGGCTTTATAAAGAATATATGTTCTTGATCAGGGAGAAATTAAAAGACGATATTACAAAGTCCGTCTGTCCGTCAGTTTTTAACTCACGGTATAGCCTTCTATAATGCCTATCGTGAATTTGGTCGAAATATATTTGCGGGTGATCCGTCAGTGATCTGCAGGCCCTGACGATATTGGAATCTTTTAGTGGCTTCCGCACTACGCCGGACCCGCAATTCATAAGCCGAGTTTGCTTGCTATATGGAAATCTTCATTTATTCTAGGTCCCAATTAGCGTGTCCAAAATACGCGCATGAAAGTGTGTATAGGTCCATCAAAATTTTGTTTCTGCCCAATTGTAATATTCCCCCGCCTCGACATCTTCTCCTTCCTCCACGTTGAGATTTTTTAGTTCTCTTAGCCTGGCCTTTTTCTGTGAATACAAACATTGTAGAAAGAGATTATTCAATTGTATGAATGTTTTTTATTTTTAATTTAACCGCTTTTTGCCGGGAACGGGAATTCGAACAGCGGACACACAGTTTGGTAAGGATCAACGAAGTAGCTATCATTGCCCCCAAGGAAAAATTAAAATGTTAATTTGTGAATAACAAAGCAGGGACAGACCACCAACACTAATGTCGAATATGGCTCCCTGTTAATAGCGCGT
>PGFW01031562.1:0-10838 GCA_003123925.1 Haematobia irritans | reverse complement strand
AATTTGATAAAATTTTCTATAGATAATAAAAAATTTTGAATAATATTTTTCTCTATATAAAATAAAATTTGACAAAATTTTTCTTAAGATAATAAATTTGACAAATGTTTCTATAGTGGGAATAAAATTGTGACAAATTTTTCTATAGAAATAAATTTGACAAAAATTTTCTAGTAGAAACTTTAAAATTTTGATAAAATTTTCTTAATTAGAAATACAAAATTTGAAAATTTTGTCATATAGAAATAAATTTGACAAAATTCTATGTAGAAATAAAATTTTGCAAATTCAAACGATGAGGAATTTTGCTTCTCCGAGGTTAGGAAATCAAATCTGGAAACGGTTTCTATTATGGGGGCTATATATAATTATGGAGGCGATATGGACCAAGTTTTTGCAAAGCGTGTTGAGAACCATGTTATAACACCACGTAGCCAAATTTTCAACCGATCGATGAATTTTGCTCCTCAATAGGTTCGGAGGTCAAAATTGGGATCGATTTAATGGGGGCGTATATATAATTATGGACCGATATGGACCAATTCTTGCGAGTTTTGGTTAGAGGGACCATATACTACAACCACGTACCAAATTTTCAACTGATCGGATGAATTTTTTGCTCCTGCAGAAGCGGAGGTCAAATCTGGGGAATCGGTTTGATATGGGGGCTATATATAATCTATTGGACCGATTATGGGACCAATTTTTGAATGGCTGTTAGAGACCAAATACTACCACCACGGTCCCAAATTTCAACCGCGATCGGAATGAAGTTTTGCTTTCCTGCAGAGCTCCGGATGGCAAAATAAATAAAAATTGAGATTAAATTTTTAACGAATTATGGGATCGGTTTATGGGGGCTAACTATTCTAATATGACCGATATAGACCTAATTTTGATGGTTTGTTAGAGACCATATACTTAACACCAAACCTTCCAAATTTCAGCCGGATCGGATGAATTTTGTTCTCCTATAGAGTGCTGCCGCGTGTCAACATCTGGAGATGGGTTGTACTAGGGGGCTAAATAATAAATTATAGAACCGATATGACAAATTTTTTGCATGGTTGCTACTGCACCATTACTTATACCATGTACAAATTTCAGATCATTGCGATGGAAATATCTACCTTTATAGGCTCGCAAGCAAATCTTTGGGGGTCCGTTTATAATGTGGCGGTAGTGATAGCCCGGTTAAAAAGTTGGGTCGCACCGATATAGGGCCATATGCATATACACATCACAATTGTGATCAGTCTGATAGTTGATTTCGTTCGCGTCATAGTTAGCGTATTTCAAACAGAGGACGAGACGATCGACGACACGACTCCAGAATCATATATTACTCTATCGGGGTCTTGAGAGTCGAATATTCAATGTGATTATACAAACGGAATGACAAGTTTAATAATACCCTCCAAATCCTATGATGGTTAGTGGGGGATTTAAATAAAATCGGCTAGACGGGAATATATACCTGATCAAGATGGGATATATCAAACAAAATAATGTTTTGACATCTGATCGCTAAGCGAATATTTTGATTCGGTGCCGTTGGCTTGATAAATCAGGGAATTTAGCCGATGCTATCGCTGTCAAATCAAATAATTCTTGAAGGAAGAGTTAAGTTTCACATAAAAGGCTCAATTTATATTCAACATTTTACAATTATGGACTTGGCATTTTTTCCACAACATAGTTTGGTTTCAAAGCTTTTTTTAGACTCTCTGTTATTTACATAGGTCAAATTCTCAACAAATGATCGATTATGTCTCATTTATGCCAGATTTTGTACATGAGAGTGAGTTTTGAATGCAGAGCTTTGTTAAAATTTTTTGCTCGTTGTTTGTTTCCTTATTCAATGCGTTAGGCTATGCGAATGACTCTTTTTTTTTGTTATATTAAGTTCTGCGTTTATGTGACAGCTGAGTAGTAACATCGTGATCAAATTCTTTAGCAATGTTCATTTAATTTTTGACCGTTGTTCGAATATCACGTATTCGTCCACCCACTCTCTTGAACGATCATATACGTATCGTTTTTTTTGTTTGCCTTTACGATTCATAGGCTGATTGTTCGATGTGGCTTATGTCGTCGATATGTGAATAAATTCAAATTTATTTATAAGTGAAAAAAATAAAAACAATTATCAGCAAACTAAACTTAGAAGTAACTACTTGGATGCCCTTGCTTTAGTTATGTGGGTTTAGTCCGTGTGTTAAAGTGCGTTTCGTTTTTTGTTATATATTTTTGGACCGTGGACTTGAGTGGTTAATTAGCCCGAAAAACCGTTTTTGTGTACATCAATTAGAACCTCGCTTCATGTCATTATCTAAAATGGTTTTCCTAAACAGAACCTCTGTTGTTCCGGTTTCAATATTTGCTCTTCTTATTCAATTATGTCTGGGAAAACTGCGTAAGTAAATTTAACGAAATTTATTTTAAAAAAATTAAGCCATGTCTATGGTGATGGGAATATTACTCGTATAAGTTAACAATTTCGTTTGTAATAAAGGGTGGTTAAAATTTCAAGGCCGATATTGAATTTGAATAAAAACCCAAACATTTAGAAAATTATTGTAATTTTTATTTTTATTAATTATTATAAACCGCACCAAACAGTCACTCTTTTGTGGGTGCATTCGTTTTACGACAATCACTCTTGGATTAATCATTCGGCCCAAATGCGGATATTTCATGTTTATTGGACGAATCCACTGAGGATGATGAAAATGTGCATCATCACTGGAAAGATGATTTATTTACTTTTCGGATAAATGATCATCCACTAGAACCATTTAACACGTTGTTCGGATTGTGTATCTCTCATTGGTCAAATTGAGTAAGTCTGAAATAGAGAAATGTCAATAAAAATTCCGGAATAAAAACTTGGCGTGGTTCACATTCAACATTCGCCCTTACAATTTAACCACCCTTTATATCGTAGTATCAATATCGACTAATAGAAAGATTAATACTTGACCGGTTAGTAAACATTTTTGTATGGATCTGCCTGTTTTTTACGACACGATAAATTAATAAAATTTTTCTGTTGCTTAAATTAATAAATTTCATTAGCTGATGGGAAACAAATTGGATTATTAAAACAATTGTTAAAATGTCTTTAGCACTGTTACGTAAGTTTCCAAAGACAAGTAGAAAATTTACTCATTTGAGTGATACTTATGAACTCATTTTAAGCAACTCCGTCTGTCTGGTTGTCATGGTACAATAATCATCGGCTGAACTCCAAGCTTTTGTGCTGCACGTAGTCAAGCTTCAGCAGGCTATATCGGTCGATGTCCATAACCGCCCAATTGCGTTTTGGCTAACCGAATATCAATATATGTCATTTTTAGCCCATCTAGACGGCACGTCCATTTTATTCTGAATGGGCATGATCGTCAGAAACGATGTCCATTTTACTAAACCGATTGCTCGAATTGACATTGGGTCTAGACCTTAATAGAGATATGCCGTAATATCAATGTGAGTATCGCGTCCATGTTTGGTATTAGTCCCCATATAGACCGATCTCCGATTTATCTTCTTGGCGGCTTCTTAGAAAACTGTATTACATATCCGATTGCGCTGATTGATATCGTACTACTGGATAATTCTAGATAGGTATTAAACCTAAAGCGATAGTGGCCAAAAATTGGTTGAGAGTATCTCGGTCCATGTTTTGTATAGCCTCCATATTAGACCCGATTTCTCTCAATTTTACTTTTTGGCTTTTCTAAAATCGTAGTATTTCTTACCAGATTTTGGCCTCATGAATTTGGAAAATCTAGAGGTGATTTAGGACCATAAGAGTGCCTGCCGAAAAATTGGATGATAACGGTCATGCTTTTAGTGTTAGCCCCGTGACGTCTCCCGATTTACTTTATTGGAGACTTTAAGAACCGTAATTATCTTATCCAATTTGCCTCAATTGAAATCTAGAGGTATTTTAGGACCCATAAAAAGTGTGGCCGAAAATGCGTGAGTTATCGTCAATGTTTTTAGTTATAGGCCGATCTCCCGATTTTACGTTTGGCTTACTAGAAACGTAATTTTTTATCCAATTCGGCCTGAAAATTGGAAATCTAGAGGTTTATAGGGACCATTAAAGAGAGGCGAGCCGAAAATGGTGTGAGATATCGGTCCATGTTTTGGTATAGCCCCATATAGACCGATCTCCCGATTTTACTTCTTGGGCTTCTAGAAACTGTATTTACTATCCGATTCGGCTGATATTGGAAATCTAGAGGTATTTTAGGACCATAAGAGGATTTGCCCAAAAAGATGGTGAGTATCGGTCCATGTTTTGGATATATCAGCCCGCATATATAGACCGATCTCACCGATTTTACTTCTTGGGTCTAGAAACTGTATTTACTATCCGATTTGGCTGAAATTGGAAATCTAGAGGTATCTTAGGACTACAAATAGGTGTGCCGAAAATGATAAGTATCGGTCCATGTCTTTGTATTATAGCCCCCATATAGACCGATCTCCCGATTTTACTTGTTGGGCTTATAAAAATCGTAGTATTTTTTTCCAATTTGCCTCAAATTGAAAATCTAGAGGTATTTTAGGACCATAAAAAGATGTGCCGAAAATGGTGAATATAGATCCATGTTTTGTTATAGCCCCCATATAGACCGATCTCTAGATTTTACTTCTTGGGCTTATAGAAACCGTAGCTTTTATCCAATTTGCCTGCTGAAATTGGAAATCTAGAGGTATTATAGGACCATAAAGAGGCGAGCCGAAAATGATGAGTATCGGTCAATGTTTTAGTATAGCCCGATTTACCCGATTTTACTTTTTGGCTTATAGAAACCTGAAATTGTAAATATACTGGAATTTTAGAAGTAAAAAACGTTTATCGGATTTAGTTTTTATCGGTCCATTTGGTAAGGCCTCCATATAGGCCGATTTCACTTCTTGAGGGTATAGAAGGTGCACTGATCATGAAAATTGCTTGAAACTGTATGTAAAATTTCCAGATTTTATTTCTCGTAATCTTTTTAATAATGGGGATAAAAATCTACAGATTATAGATTTCAAATCAAGGCGTAATTTCATCATTATCTTGCACACTTAAAAGAGATGTTAATGATTTCTCTAAAACTAAAACAAAAACGGTTCTTATAAATCCAGAATCTTGTATAGTCTTCATAGGTAAAATCTTTAAATTTATCTTCGGGAAGTGTACTGGTTCAACTGCTCTGCTTGGGAGAATATCTCTCATCAAACCCCCCTGAAATTTCAAAGGAAACTATAATATTTGATTCATGGTGGTGGGTATTTAAGATTCGGCCCGGCCGAACTTACTGCTTTATATACTTGTTAGATTTTTAACTACCGTTTACGAAATGCATATTTCTCGAAAAGCAAAAACAAACTAAAAATAAAGAAAAAAATCTTAGTCGCCATATCATTTCCATTTTAACCACGCTGTAGTTCATTCTTACAGAAAAGTGTACGAAAAACGTCTTCTGTTTTAGTCAGAATTGAACTAATTTGTATGTCAATGAAGTTTTCACTGCCATTTAGTTCATAAAATTTTGATACATACTTGGAATACAAGAAAAAAACGTTGGGCTTGGAAAAATTTCATACAAAATTTTAAAAATAAACTAAAACAAAATAACATTTTTGCAATAATTATTGGTTAATTTTAGTATCAGTTTCACAATAGACTTTTTTTCTGTGCTTGTTTTGTGGTAGATTTATCTGGAATCTGTCCCTCGTCGAATATGCGTGACACAGCACTACAAGCATACATATTTAAGGTGTCCCTAAAAATCCGATTATTTGATTTGCAAAAAAAAAACAAATTCGCTTTTGTTGAGAAATTGTTTCTTAATGTCACTTGGCATTTGACAATATTCACAATTTAATATATGAATAATATTTTTGCACCTAATCTTATACTACGAACAACCTTAAATTGGCGATTAAAAACAAAGTGGCTGTGTATTGAATTAAATATAATTAACGGTAAAGCCAATATCGATAGTTTTGTTGGCTCCAATACTGGTTATCAAAGTGGCTAGCAAAACCTATGACAAATTGAGTTGCTCCACGTACTCCCACCTGAGGTAAGTGGAAAAGAACAGCTCCCTATCCAAATACCAAGCACGTCTTACAACAAAGGTCATACCCCAATATTTTAACGCCAAAATATAGTCAAAACGAATCTTCAATCATGAAAGTATAGATTAAAATCTATGCTGCGTTTGCATTTAGTATTTCTAGGTATTGAATTAATTTGATTTTATTTTTTTTAAGAATAGAAGTAACAAAATATTACATATAAAAGGCACTAATTTATGACTACAAAAATATCATGCTGTACAAAGAATATATGAAGAAACTGAAAATCTCGGCTTCCGTTCTTCGCGGTAGGAAAATTGAAAGGCCGCAATTGCTTTTGATTTGTAATAGTAATGAATGGCCCGTGATCCCCCAAAGGCCTGATAATAAGCTTTGGCAACACTAGTTTCACTCCGAAAACTGACACTTGAACTGAGGGCCGTATTTTCTATGTATTTTTGATTTGAAAAAATATTTTTATGGCCAGTTTTCTGAGATCCGTAAATTTACCCCCCCCACTCGATACCAATATCAACATGCCGTCAACATGTGTTGGGGGCTAATAATATACAAGAGTTTGTCCGCAAAATACATACATTTAAATATGCAACTCGATCTGGACAGAATTCCCCGAGAGGGGATGATAAGACTTAAAATACAAAATCTATACACCCGAAAAAAAAGTTTAACATTTTTTATGAAAAAGAGACTAACCATAGTAGAAGGTGGAACCATGGATATTGGCGCCAAAGATTTTTTTCATCTAGAAATCAGCAAAAGTTCCATGATTTTCTTATAAATAGTTCATGTATTGACTTAATTTATAGTTCATTATTAGCTATAGCTGTGGGGAAGAATATACTTAACTCCATGTCAAAAATATTGCTGCTATCCACGAAAAATGAACAATTTTCTTGGAACCTGTATTCAAGAAATTGGTTTGAAATAAATCTGTTTGTCAGTATAATTTTCAAAAGTAGGAGAAGTTTTGAGGAATCAACAGTACTAACAAAGCCTCCTATACAACTACAGAAATTTTTTCCGACAAAGCAAGTCAATTTTCTATAACCCACCAAGTATGTTTATTTCAAAAAAAATTTATAATATTACACAAAAACTATGGCTTTCATGATAAAAAAAATACCACAACCGGGAAATATCTTTTATTCGTAGCGTTGGATGCAGTTAAGCTTGTCGGTAGTTAGAATGGCTTCTTCAAAAGAGTACTTTTGTTAGGCGGATTTGTCTTTTAAACATCTGAATTGTAAAAATTATAACAAAATAAGAAATATTATTAATTAATTAATTCCTAACTAAATCGTTCATATTGATTTAAACCTTACCGTTTTCAAGAGTATGTTCTTAGAACCAATAAGGATATCAGCTTAAATTAGCAATAAACAGTAAGAATAGTTCAAAAAATTACCATTACAAGACCGTCTCAGGCTGCAAGTGAAAAAATTATTTTTAATAAATTGAAATTTTGGTTTATTAAAAACGAGCAAAATAACGTTTATGAGAAAAACTTACCACTTTGAAAAATCCATCTGTAGGTATTGGATCAATATCCATGGACTAATGGGAGCGTTTTTGAAATTATTCTTAGAAATATTGAAATAAAATTTAAAATTAGACATAATTTCGCACCTTGTCAGTATAGGCATCTAGTAATTTAAGTTGGAGTTTAGAGGCTAAAATCGCAATTTTCATGACAAGTTTTCTTTAATAATCCATTAAAAAAATAATCTTTATAAAAAACTTGGTTTGGGCTAATTCTCCATCAAAGTTATATTTAAAATTTGTATCGAAGAACGTACAAAATTTTTATAATTTTCTTAGTGATTTATTTTCATTTTAGCCGGCTAAACCTCGAACTTAGTACTCAACCCTGTAAGGACATGCTGTAACAAATTAAAAAAAAATAGATTACCAAAAAATAGACTCCAAACCTGTGATCCAGATGATGGAATAAATGATATGATCATGCTAATTACACTCAATGTTGTATATTTTTATGGTGAAGAGTCATTAAAAATCCGCAAACTAAATTTAAACCCTATTAACAGAAATATACAGTTCCTTAATCTATTATTTGTTTTTTTTTTTTTTAATCAATAAAAAGCGTTTTTGATTTCTGTAACATCACATTCACTTCTCAGTTTCTAAAATGTTTCGAATAAATGTATTGTTCATTAATAAACAGCGCAATACCAGCACGTACATTTTGCAAAAATTAAACTCCAGCTGTGGCACTTTAATAAATGGCATCAACATCAACTTGAATGCAACCAATAAAACTCAAGAGACACCAAATGAGTCATAACGGATACATAGCTGGCCGTAAAAGAAAAACAACTCGCACCACCAGCCACACGATCCCTTTCTGATCTCGCTATTGCAGAAAACACTCTGCACCACAAAAGATACACAACACACAAGGAACATTCCATTGTCTCTAGATCAAAACAACCAAACAACAGCATACAAATGACGCAAACAAACACAAACAATCATACGAATATACACAAAATGTGCTCTAAAAACTCCCCCTCACATGACATGCACATCACATTTTTCCAGTAGCACGCTTTATTGATTAAGTTGGAATTCTATCCCTATAAAGTTCAAAAAACGGTTAAAATATACGCAAATCCTATGCGATCTATAATACACGAATTATATTACACCGCGTCAGGATTAATATTAACTACCTTTTTATCTAACTTTATCTAAAATTTCAAAATGTGAGTAAAAACACCCTCCAACATATAGTGAAGAAGGGAAATAGATCTGTAGGTAACCCATCGTAGAATCGCGTAATTCGTTAAGTTAATTTTACTAACAAAAATTTTTTTTCCCATAGCAAAATTTTTTTCTTAGTAAATTGACCACCATTTCGATAGTAAGATTTTATATTGCCCATGTACGTACCTTTTATAAAAGAAACAACCGATGCATTTAACTACTGTGTGGAAATTATTTAAGGAAAAATCCTTCCCATATTCGTAGTTAGTAACCTAAAAACATTTAAGTGAATTTGTAAATGTTTTTGTGTTACGAAAAAAATAAACTATATTAGGTATTTGTTGAACCTAATGTGGAAAGTATTAAATGGTCGGCCTTAAATTTAAAAGACACTTTTTTTTCCGTGTAGTACTCCAAATTTAATCGGCTAATCACTAGGGTGAAACGACAATGTAGTAAAAAACAAGTAGGAAAGTCTAGAAAGTCGGGCGGGGCCGACTAATATTATACCTGCAGCCACTCCTGTTAGATCTAAAATTTCGAATAGCCATATCACATCCGTCAATATGTGTGCTATATATAAAGTTTTGCCCAAATTCACGCAATACATTTTAAATATCAAACACGCCAGATCTAGACAGAATTTGATACCTTCTAAAAAAATCTAAGAATTCAAATTTAAGTTCGGCCTAATGCACTAAAAGGTGGAAACACCAACCACCGACTGTTACAAAAAAATATGGGAACCATTTAAATCTGAAGCAATTTTAAGGCAAACATCGCAAAAGTGTTATTATGATTTTATCGCTGCGATATACTACTGTATTTAAAGTTTAGGAAAATAGAGTAATTTTACAAGCTTTTCGACTAAGCAAGTGGCGATTTTTACAAGGAAAATGTTGGTATCTTTGACCAATTTTTTGTCGAAATCAGAAAAAACATATATATGAGATACTATCTAAAATCTGAACGACTCTCAACCAAATTTGGCACCGGCATGCAACAATGCTAATTCTAACTCTCCTGTGCAAATCTTCATACTAAATCGGAGCCTTAAAATTGGCCTCTGTGGTCATGATGAGTGGAAATCGGGCGAAAGCTATATATCGGCAAAGATAATAATCTAAATCCTGAACCGATTCAAACCCCCAAATTTGGCACGCATAGCATAATGGCTAATCTCTACCTTCTCTGTGGCCAAAATTTCAACCTAAATCGGAGGAAAAAATTGGCCCTCCCTGTGGTCATAATGAGTGTAAATGGGCGAAAGCTATATATGGGAGCTATATCTAATCTGAACGCGATTTCAGCCAAATTGGCACGCATAGCCTACAATGCTAATTCTATTCCCTGTGCAAAATTTCAAACCACATTGAGTAAAACTCTGGCTTCTCGACCAGTATTAGTCCATATCGGGCCGAAGATATATATGGCAGCGCTATATCTAAAGTCGAAAAACCGATTTTCAATAAAATGTTGCACATTTGACTATACTACCAATGTGTACTCCCCTGTGCAAAATTTTAAGCCAAATGTGGGGTAATACTGCAGGCTCTAGGGCCGTATAAGTGCATATCGGGCCGAAGATTATATATGGGAGGCTAATATCTAAATCTGAACCGATTTCTTCCAAAATCAATAGGGTTCCTATTTTGACCCAAAACACATACTTGCCAAATTCGAGTCGTTGGCCTTAAATTAAACAATACCTAATCCTTTGGTTACAAAATGTGTTCACGGACAGACCGGAGCATTGGGCTATATCGACTCAGGAGGGCCCCACCCTAAAAAGCATTTTTGTCCAAAGAACACCAATGTTCTACTCTCGTCTGCCTTTCTGGGTGTTCAAACATATGCCACTACTTATAATACCCTGTTCCACCAGGTGGCGCAGGGTAATGAAATATGGAAAAAGCACTTTAAATCTGAAGGCAATTTTAAGGAAAGCTTTGCAAAGTTTTATTTATGATTTATCGCTCAAATATACGCATGTTTCTGAAGTTGCA
>PGFW01031561.1:8225-19226 GCA_003123925.1 Haematobia irritans | reverse complement strand
AAAAAAATGAAAAATATATCCGTAAATGTTATCCGGGAGAGTTCTAAATGAGAGGTAAATGGTTGGTCTGCTCTACCATTAGTCGAAGTGGTTGCCAGCTGATTTTTGATTCTTACCCCCAAATCTTATGAAAAAAAAAATAAGAACATAAAATGGTACAAATAGGGGTCCCACCAATTTCCCCAAAAAATCATTTTCTTTTGAGAGTAAAATCAAAAATCTTCAGATAAAAGATAATGATTTTAGGCGTGAAATGATGCTTTCAGCTGACTAAGTTAAATCATGATTTTTAATTGTCTCAAATTATTTTAAAATGCCCTTTCAACAGAAGCGTTTGAAAAAATATAATGAAAATGATGTGTTTGATACTTTGCTTGTATTTAGGAACTTGGGTTGACTTCCCGCATCTTTTTTCTCAAAAGTCATGCCAGAATTGTTATGAATTGGTTGACAATTGCTCCACTTTATAAGGTCTAAGATATTTTGGTTTTACCCCCAAAAATCCCGCCATATAAATGTTACCCATAAAAATTCCCTTAAACGTGCAAAAACCCTCTAAATTTGTGGGGGAAACCCCCAACAATGCAACACTGTTTCGGAGACATATTTATTCAGTAATGTCACATACCTGAATGGCAATAATAACAAAATAACGGTAAAAACCCAAACTCCGTCACAAAAAATATTCCAACCGAATAAAAATTTCGGATAATGGGCTTGTGTGAGTCTATTCTTTTTGGGTATGTGCTACAGAATTGCCACCTCTAATGATTTTTGTCATCTTGACGATATGACATAAGTTGTAATGTGAACAAGTAATGACAATTCTATCAAAATGTGCACCTAGCCTGCACTCCCTGTCACATTTGTCCCCGTTAAATAATGTTATGTTTTTGCATGGGTTCTGTTAAGCGCTGGCAAGGGTATCCCAGCAAAAAAATTGGAAGTTTGTTCCAAAAACATTCTTCTTTTGAAAGCCATCCAGAATCCCCCATCGAGTTTTTTCAACTTCCGATGCAGTCTCTTCCTTTGGAACAAGTGCACAATACATTTCTCTTTTAAAGCACAAACTTAGGATCCCCCAATGATTTTTTTCCACTTCCGATGCAGTTCTTTTGGATAAGTGCACAAACATTTCTCTCTAAGGCGCAATCTTGGGATCCCCCAATGATTTTTTTTCTACTTCCGATTGCAGTTCCTGTGTAGACAGCTATTAGCATAAGAACGAATTCACTGGCTAGTTTTAAGTGGAAAATTTTGTTATATAATCTAAATTTACGGACAAAAATAGAAATAAGACTAAAAAACTATAAAAAAAAAATAGAAATTAATAAAAAAATGTAAAACAAAAATAAAAACCAAAAAACAAAATAATTCATCCCCGTTGGGCATTTTGAAACCTGTGGCCGTTTGACTTTTTCGCTATCCATGGAAGTTCTTTTGAGAAGGTTTTGCAAATACTGCGAGAACTTTTTAATTTTTTGTTGATTTTTTAATGGAAAATACACCTCTTTTTTTTCGGAAAATATATGCCGAAAATAACAAAAATAAAAAACGTTGCATGACAATAAAAAAATAATTTTTTAGAAAAAAATTTGATTATAACAAAAATGCCCGCTGGTGAGATTGAACCTTTGGCGTTTGCTTAATTTTTTCTTTGCATAAGCAAATAACAGAATCTCGAGAAGCAATTAGAAAATATTATTTCCCTTTGTGTCGTATTTTCACGATCATAGTCACAAAATCCATTTGAATTGACCTTCGACGCTTTAGGTTCAATGCGTGTTTCGTTGACTGAGCGTATGACTAAGGTCGTTTGTAATGGTGGTCAGCAAAACCCCAGGTTTCAACCCCTGGGTCGGAGTGCGAAAAAGTTTTTTCAAAACTGTAAAATTAAGATAATAGGGAAATATTGTGTGTAATAAAACATATTGATGAAAAAAAAGTGTAAACTTGGTTTGAAAAAATTGTTTTTTCCTTTTTTAATTTCTTCATTCAACTTAACGTTTCAGGGCACAACTTCCTAAAGCAATGCAAGGTGTCAAAAAGGGAGTTACTTCCGTCCTATGGACAAGCCCATGTAAATATCATGGAGATGATCCAAGTTTTGCACACTACTTCCGGATCCACAGATTGGGACCAAACATTATTCTTTTTTGGAAGCTCTTTTTTTCTTCTGCGATGTTATAAAATGTAATTTAACGATTAATTTGTCTAGTGGTGACGGATAACACTCGCTCTAGCCAGTCGGTAGTGTGTTGCTTACAAATTTGCATGGTTCTCGGTTTCGGAGTTTCTCCGACCAGGGCGAAAGGTACGAAATTTTAAAAAAATTAATAAAAATTGAATAAGTTTCTTTTATTTGTATTAGAGAAAACGTGTGCCAGAAGCTAAAAATTTCGTGAAGTGAAAATTATTCGTAAGGGAATTGAGCACAATTTCTTGGGGAGACAATATCTGTTCAATGCCATATAATATTTTTGGACTCAATAATGCTTCCCAAACATACTAATTTGCTTCACATAAAATAAAACATAATCATGTTTGCGGCAATATTCCAATATATATGTCTCTGCAAAATATGTTTCGGAAACATTATGTTAGAGAAGCGATTTTTTTTTGAGGTGTGTATCATCTAAATAAAATAACATACACTAAAACATAACTATAACAATCGCATTCCTTCTAAAAGTATTTCTGTAAGTATTTTTTTTATTTATATGAAAAAAATGTATTAATTAACAACAACGTATAGTACGCCCAGTAAGTTCGGCCAGGCCGAAGCTATGTACCTCCATCATGGGATTGCGTAGAAAGCTTCATCTGAACACACTTGCCAATCCACCAATCGAATTTACTTAAGTTGGCGTAACGCTTGCCGTGGCAGCGTATCTTTAAAAAACCTCCTAACACATTCTTCTAATTGTGTATGTAAGTCTCATACGTCGGTATATATTAACACAAAAAAGAGTCGCATGTCCAATTACTTATATACTTCAGTTTTGAAAGTAGACCAATAAAAATGGTTGACAAAATTTTTCATACAGAAATTAATGTTTAACAAAATTTTCTATAGACAATAAAATTCTTATAGAAAATAAACTTTGACAAAATCTTTCATATAGAAATAAAAATCTTGGTAGGTTATTTTGGCTCGAGTGGCAACCATGGAATAATGAACCGAATAAAACTTGAAGACAAAATTTTCTAAGAAAATAAATTTTGACAGAATGATCAAAAATTTTATTATGGAACGCGAATAAAATCTTTAAGCAAAAATTTTTCTCTAGAAATTAAATTTGACAAAATTTTCTATAGAAAAAAAGTTTTGACAAAATCTTCATATAGAAATATAAAATTTTGGGATTATTTTTTGGCTTTCTAGTGGGCAACCATGAATTATGAACCGATATGGATCAATTTTTGTGTGATTGGACCAAATTTTGGCTATGGTTGTGTAGTAGCGACACGATTAAACTAACACCACGTGCCTAATTTGAAACGCGGATCGATGAATTTTGTGCTCCTCAAGAGGCTCCGGAGGTTAAATCTGCCGAGAAATGTTTTATATGGGCGCTATATACTAATCATTGGACGATATGGACCAATTCTGGGCACGGTTGTTAAAGATCATATATCTAACACATGTCTCCAAATTACAACCGGACGTTGGATGAAATTTGCTTCTCTGGAGACTTCGCAGCCAAATCTGGAGATCTTTGTTCATATGGGGGCATATAGTAATTAAACGGATTGTGGACACAATTTTTGATGGTTCGTTAGGAGACCAGGCGTTACAATATCATGTACCGAAAATTTCAGCGGATCGGATGAAATCTTGCTTCTCTTTGAGGCATCACGCAACCCGAAATCTGGGGAATCGAGTTTTATATGGGCAGCATATAAATTTTTTTTGCACGGTTGTGTAGAGACCAGTATACCAATACCAGTTGCTACTCAAAGTCTTCAGCGGAGTCGGATGAAATTTGTCCTCTTGTGAGGCTTCGCAAGCCAAATTGGAGAATGGTTATCAGTACTGGGGTTCTTATATATAATATAGGACCGATGTGACCATTTTTGGCATGGTTGTTAGAGACCACACTCTTATTACCAAAGACATCATTACCACATTTCAGCCGGATCGGATGAAATTTCACTTCTCTTTGGAGGCTCCGCAAGCCAAATTCGGGGAACCTCGGTTTA
This sequence comes from Haematobia irritans, assembly GCA_003123925.1. Classification (NCBI taxonomy): domain Eukaryota; kingdom Metazoa; phylum Arthropoda; class Insecta; order Diptera; family Muscidae; genus Haematobia; species Haematobia irritans. The sequence continues at coordinate 15,023 of PGFW01031561.1, read as the reverse complement.
TATGGGGCTATATATAATTATGGGACCGGATGTGGACCAATTTTTGGATGATTGTTAAGAACCATGTACCAACACCATGAACCAAATTTCAAGCCGACGGATGTAATGAATTGCTTCTCTTACGAGGCTCCACAAGCAACATCTGGGGGACGGTTTAGTACTGGGGGCCCTATATAATAAGGGCCGATATTGGACCATATTCTTGTCCATGGTGTTAGAGACATATTACAAACATCATGTACCAAATTTAGCCGGAATCGGAAGTTGTAAAATTTCTTCTCTTTGAGGCTCCGGAAGCCAATGCGGGGAAGTCGGTTTTACTGTCGGGGGCATATTATCATTAGTGACCGATGTGAACTAAATTGTTCTGCATGTGTGTTATGAGACCATATACCAACAACCATTACCAAATTTCAGGCCGCGTCGGATGAAATTTGGCTTCTCTTTTTAGGGCTCCGCCAAGGGCTCAAATTGTGGGAATCGGTTATATGGGGCTAAGTATAATTATGGACCGATGTCGACCAAATTTTTCGCGCATGGTGTGTTAGGAGCACCATATACCAACAGCCATTATAACCAAATTTCAGCGAGATCGGAATGAAATATTGCTTCTGCTTAGAGGCTCCACACGCCAAAGATCTGAGGGGTCCCTTTCATATGGGGGGCTATACGTTAAAAGTGGGATCCACATATGGCCCATTTTCGAATACCATCCGACCTACATCGATAACAGAACTATTGTCGCCAGGATTCAAGTCGGATAGCGTTGTTTTCGTTTCGGAAGGTCTAGCGTAGATTTCAACAGGACGGTACGGACGGAACGGACGAGCGGACGTGACGGACATGTTAGATCGACTCAGAATATTCACCACGACCTAGAATAACTGTATACTTTTATGGTCTTAGCAGCAATATTTCGATGTGTTACAAACCGGATGACAAAGTTAATATAACCCCATCCGTATGATGCGAGGGTATAAAAATCTATACATGAGCAATTTAGAAATGACTTAAATTTTCAAAAAGATTTTATTTAACATTTTATGGGAACATGTATTCCTTAAAAAATGTCTAGCTCACCATACAACCAGAAACATTTTTTACGAGGCGCCATTTTATGATGAATTTATACACGACTTGACTGACCAAAAATATTTTAGAAAGTTGACATTTTCAGCGTCCAAAGCATTGGCGAACCCACTGGGCTCTGAGCCTATAAACAGCAACAGCCTCAACCATTACAGTAACGGTAAAAAAGACGAATAATTAGAAAATGAAAATTTTTTTTTTTTTTTTGTTTCCTAGATGTGCTACAAAAGGAAAAAACAATTGAAAGATGTTTCGTAACTATATATGAGAAATACATTCTCTATATAACGAAATTGTTCTGTTAGTCAAACGAAACGTTTCGTACTATTATTCTCATGTTGCTCCTATGAAAAACATTCGTTTGGTCTCAATGTAATGGAGTTATCTTTGTGTGTAATTTGACGGCTCAGTCAAGAAGGAGTTCTAATTAGGAAATTCATACCACAAAGAAGGTGACCTCGGTTAGAAAAGTTAGAGTAACGCACTCAGTATACAAAATAAAACGTAGGGACTTTTTAGATACTCCAGCATTTTTCAGATAAAAGCCAATGGCACTCCTGAAAAGCGAACCACCTTTGTAAGAATTGGCACAATTTTTCGCTGAGACGATTTGCTATAATCTCCAATGGTCAACTTTTTGTGTTATTCAACTAATTAACAATAGCTTTCATGGTTTTATAACACTCAGGTTGTAAAAACAAAACAAGGAAAACTTCGAATAATGGATAAAGTCAAGGTGTTTTTTATATATTTTCCCGTATTAATGAAGACCGCCTAACGGGCGAGTATTGCGGCATATCATGGGTTAATATTAAAATTTTTTACGATTGATGGAACAAAATGTAGGCCGATGGTTTGCAATATGTTATGTCCATGATAAATTCCATCCTTGAAAACATTGTTTCTCTTTTATTCGATTTCTATATTTACCAGAATAACAGTTTGACAAACTCGCCTAAGCAATGTAGAGAAAAAAAATGCAACGAAATCGAAAAACATACAGAACATGAAGTAGCCAAAGCAGGAAGAGCACATAAATCATGCGAACTGGACAATGTCCTGTTGCTTCATCCAGCATCAAGAATAGTACTAGCTACAAACAATATTTTGAATCTTGAATTTTTGTTTCCTATGCCGCGAATCAAGCCGTTCGAACGTTTACACAACACAGATGACACACCTCCAAGCTCGTAATCGTCTACCACACTCCAACTCGGTTAAGCTACGAGAAAATAAATCGCAAACAATTTATCAAAGATAAGTTCTACCATACACTGAAACATTTTTTACTCTATTCACTGAAAAAAAAAGCAGCGTGCCCGGTTCCAAAGATTTTTTGGTCTTTACTCTAAAACATATTTGAGCTACTCTCGACTTAACGACGCCAACCACGCACTCGCATCGACAACTAAAGTAAGCGTACTTCTCAAGGCACAAACAAAAGCCTCTCAATTTATACACATTTGGGTTTTGTGTAATTATTCTACGGACCCAGCACACACTCTCTTTACACTTTGCTAACTCTTCTTCAACAACCTCTTTCTTCAACTTAACCCCTATGCTAATAAAATACATTTAAAAAGACCTGCCCCGCTTCACACACTTATATCACCCACTGATCACCCAACGAAACCACCTTTCGACCTCACTCTATGCCTCACTTTTACAAAAGAACATTGAAAATATACCCCTTGACCCTCCTACACCACGCACCAACACCTCACTTTCCATCTGTCCACGAATATCATAACCTCACTGACACGCCTCCCTTACCAACGGAATTCTTATAATTGCAAAACGTTAACTTGGAAGCTATTTCGAAATTCCCCCTCCTGCAAATCAAACGGCCTCGCCAGGTCCCCACGCCCTCCACCACCCACCCCTATCTCTTCTAAAGTCAATTCCCCACACGAGAAAAATATTCCAAGAGAAAAATTTTTCCAATTAAAATTTAATTTGAAATTAACAGAAACAAAATAATTGAGCCTTCAACAAATGGTGTTTAATTTGAACACAAAAAATCAAACTCACAAAAATTAATTGTATTCAATTAATTTTTAACTTTGCGATAAATTAATCTCGCTTATAAACTTCGCACCCTCCTCAATTGATTTTTCTTTAATGACTGACTGATCTCCTGGCTCTCTGACACTAGAACACTCTCTCCACACATCAACACACACCACAACCTCTCGCGCCACCCAAAACCACTCTCGCCACTCAGCACACACAACCCTCCTCTCTCCTCCTCTCTCTCTCTGTCTCACTCCACACTTCCAACACCCCCCCATCACCCTGAATGAGACAACACCTGTACCCAACCGACCACGACAGTCGCGGATTTAGGGCATTAAGAACAGCGTGTCTCACTGTCTTTATTGATCGTTGGGTCGGCTCTTGACACGGGAAAATAGAGCTTTTCTCATAATCCCTGCTATGCCGACAAGCGGACTTAAACCCCCCTCACTCTCGCGCCACTCAAAAAACTCCCTTCTAAGGACCCCTTTCCAACTCCACCTACACCACTCCTATACCACCCACAATCCATCACCTCCGAAGCCGCTCGCCCACTCGGTTCATTATCATTACGCTCTGACATTCACCATCTATCTGTGGAACTTTCTCGCTGCGACTTCACACCTGCGCACACCCAAATGCACATTAACATTAACCAAGTATGTTGCAATTCGATATGTATTTTATAATCTTTATCTTAAGGACGTGCTTAATAGTTTGATCAAAATAAAATGACAAGATGCACTGGATGCACATTAATCCTTAGCTCTCCTGGTCCACCAGGTGGACAACTTTTCGGTAATTCGAGTATGGCTTAAAAGTTTATTACTTTAAAACCATGACAACTTACTATGGCGAGGCCTTACGAATTAAATTGTCATAACGTTGTGGCAATCCCAATGACCTTTCCCATTCTGTAAATTTAATCCTTGTAATTGCAGGGCATTCTTCATTGTAGACATCCCAGATCAAGCGGTTTAAACTTAAGCAACATATCTCAATACTCTGTCTCCACCACATGATGTACATCTACTGAGCTCATGGAGTATATGCAAACGTCTACAATTCGTCTGTACGGTCATGACCGGTTGTTTGTTTATCGTTTTTCATTTAATTTTTATATTTTTAAAACGTTTATCAAAAGAAGTACTTTCTGGACCAATACCATTCCTGCACGTAGTGAGAGAGGGAAGATCGTCTTTTTTACACACTAGAGGTTCCACTACATTGCCAATGGGTAATCAACAGCAAAATACAAGCGAGTTCAAAAAGTTTTAATCGCGTAGCGAGTGGGGACAGAGCGATGGGTCTGGCTATATAAACTTTTTTTAGGCTTGCGACGAGTCAGCACAGTGAATACGTCGTAAGATTAATAAATGTCTAGAAAAGCGTTTATATCCAACCTATGTGATATATCGCGAAGAAGTTTCACTTCCTCTTAACAAGTTTAAAACAGCTAAAGCTGGGCTTTGAGATAACTTATTTTCCGATTTGGAAGCAAATCCTTAAGTCAGAACTTATTTCTGTTATATCGATGGGTCTACGTATCACGCGTTTCACCGTTGTGCCCACTTCGTGGCAAATTTGCAACTTTTCTTTGGGCGGTGCCATTTCTTTTGTGCACCTAACAAGTGTGACTAATATTTTACGATTTTGTTGCCAACGTTTTGCCTAATAACTGTGAGACACTTTTTTCACAAAAAGGTTTTAAATTTTTATGGAAATGGAATCACATAACAAGAGAGTGTCGTACTCCGAATAATTGAATTTAGTGCAACAACGATAAACAAGCTATCGTCCATTAATTTCTCTATTTATCATGTGAACATAAGTCTTTATGACCCGAATTTAGTTTGGGTACAAGCGTTTATATTGAAATGTATTGTCAAAGATTTGATTCCGGGAACACTTAAACATTATTCGTTGTCCTCATGATAAGTTTATGGACATGTTTTATAGATTTTGTATTGTGGCGGCACTGCAGTAATCAATTTGATGAATGGATTCCGATGAGACCTTCAGTTAAAAAAAAAGCAATCTCTCTTTGAGATTGATTGTTTTCTGGTCTCGATGTAGACTATAATTCCTTGAGACTGAAAATGTGCTCTGGAACAGTTGGACATTTATCTTCGTCTTAGAGAAAAAGTTGGGACAAAAACAATGTTCACAAGAAATTAGATAATTGGTTATATAAGGAATCCAGAAACTACGACTGTCAATATCAACGACGAGATCCTTCTGCCACATTCTTTAGTTTATATTATTCAAACAGTAATTGTAATAACCTTTAACAATACACCAAAGCGGTTTTTCTTAATACGATATTAAAACAAATACTATACTAGACTTTGCACCTCCAAGAGACGTTAGCCAAATCTAATTTAGCCAAAGATCTCAATTTATATTCATTGACTTCGAATAGCATCAATGTGTCGAATTGCAAAGCAGGACATAACATAAGGCCATTTGGTGGTTCCAAATAGCCAGCGCTTCCATGGGGGACGGAACAAAAAATGTTGCATAAACATTAATAATGCAAAAGAAAAGTTACAGTTGAACCACAAAAATGCTTCCGATGAAACTTTCAGAGAGCATGGATGCGGTGGGTGTTATGTTGAATATTTATTTCGCTTTGTTTTATGCTTCTCTGAATAATCCCCAGGCAAAAAGTAAATGCAAAATTTTCATAGTAATGCTTAAAGCAAGTTTTTCTGTGGTGTAGTTTTAAGCTAATGGCAAAATCTGCACAGACCAGATAAAAAATGTGCAGCATCTAAAGTAAGCTCATTTGCTCTTAATTTGCTTTGAATCAACAGAAAAAATGTCCTGAAACCCTATTGACCTTTAATCTGACCTAAATACCTCTATTTAAGTGTTACATATTTTAGCTTGGAAAACTATTCCGTAATCATTCAATAATTTGTGAAATGTTTACCAAAGCGTATCACCTTAATATTTCTGTTTTCTTTCGATGTTTTCATGAATGTGTTTTGTATTGTGAGCTTAAGTTTAACCGAATAATCGAAACTTACTTAAAGTGTGTATAAGCTCCCCAAAAGCGATATTATTTAACAAAAAGACAATGCTTATTTGCAATAGGAATAAGCCAATTGTAACTTTGCTAAAACGATGCACTACTGCAGTCCATATGAACATAACCTAACCTAACCACTCAAATTTCGACACTCTAATTTTAAGAAATTCTGTTTTAATTTGGTTTTGTGTACTGTTCCAGAAGAAAATTTTTTTTAATTTTTTGCTTTTTCCAGCTTTTTTTCGTCCGTATGCTATTAAAGTTCTTGAGTTAAAATTAATTCCAGAATAGACTCGACTTTCAGTAGAAATTATGCTATGTTTCAAGTAAAAAACGTCTTTAAAATAAAGTGTTGAAAAACATGTCCTATATTTGAATGATTTTTTGCTTTGTAGTCAAGATGCAAAAAGACAACAAATTTAAAGACAATTTCATTAAATTTAAAGAATTTTTCTGAATTATTAAAGTCAAATTGACCTTAGCCCAAACATTTTTTCTTTCATGTTATGATACCCATTTTTAAGTGAAATCACTTAATTATAAGGACAATACGACTTCAGTGAAAAGTTTATCGACTTTTGGACAAGGAAAAACTTTATATTAGAGAAATGCGTCTTCTATGCTAAGCAAAATTTGCATTCGTATTTAAGACATGAATC
>PGFW01031541.1:14881-28628 GCA_003123925.1 Haematobia irritans | reverse complement strand
TCTCCTATAAAATCAATCAATTAAAATTGTATTATTTTTTTTTAGTATTTCTAGCAAAACTTAAGCAATTTTGGGAAAACTATGTTAATACAGGTTTTCGTATAAATCTAGAAACGCTTTCCACCAAATCAACCTTTTCTGGAGTTGAAATTTAATTTATAATTAAATTAAAAAAAAATATGAATTATTTCAATTGATGGGCACTTTTATATTTGAGCCATTTTAGAAAAGGGCTAAATAAAGCCATTCAAAGGGAATGGACCAAAACACTTAACCGACGAACATATATAAAAATTGATCTTGAATGATATTTCTGATATTGGAGCCCAAGAAAATGTTGCCGGAAAAAATTCCTTGGGCTCTAAGGGCGTTTATATATATTTTGTTAGTGTTTACCAATTTTTTGGGGAAGCAAACTCTACACTTCAAATTTGCGCTAAAAATATAAAACCACTCCATGTCGGAACAAAATATTTTGGTTTGATGGAAAACTAATTTTGGAAAATGCCTTAAATTGGTACTAGGAAGAGGAAAATTAATATTTCTTTACCACTTTCATCAGGCTCATAGCTTTCATCGCTATCACTATCGTAATCATTTTCCTCATCCACCGTTGCAAAAAGTCTTTCCCGTTTTTGGGGACGAGGGCGGAATCTTCTATCAATGCTAGGATCTCTGGGCATTAAAAACGAACGCACTTCACGTTGTGGATTGGAATTTTCTGCCATTATACAAAATTAAAATTCACACATATACAATTGAAAGCCGATTATTTCAAAATTTAAAAGCGCTTCTCCTCTATTGTTGCTTTGTAGCATTCGAAAGTAGTAAGCTATGGTGTTTTGAAGCTGTATGTTCAGTTATTTGCAATGCTTTCGTTATATTCACCATAATTGCACGAATATGTGATGCACAAAATTTAATGGGCGCTATTCAGACGAACTGGAGAAATTTTATCAGATTTCCAAAACCGGGAGGATTTGGGTTCGGTATAATTTTGGGTTTGTTATGCGGGCTTTACAGACATCCAAGTTATTCCTGCGGATATGTCGGTGGTAAAGAAATCCTTACAAATGTGTCGGATCCGATAACGATTGTCGGCGATGAGCTAAATAAATCGGTTATATGAGTTATCGATCCCATAAACATGGCATGCAGTAATCGATTATGCCTTCGGACACTTAACTTATAATGTGCACGATTAATGGGATATGTTCGACACGAAGCATTCGTCCGGAATTAACTGATAGTCTGTAAAGCGCATTAATGTACGATCTGCTTCGTTGGCTGTCGCCGGTAATTTATGTGAACAAAACCTTGCACATATTGGATATTTAGAGTAATAAGGCCAGTATTAAGATGCATTATCGTTGGTAAAATAATCAATTTCTACTTTTCTTTAATGATATATTCATTTAAAGAAAATAAACACAATTAACCAATCAGCAGTATCATTGATGCGGTCAGACATAAGTTTAATGTGGTGCAAACATATGGGATATGTTCGACACGAGAACTGTCGTCCGGATATCTTGATAATCTGGACGGTTAAACAGGAACAAACTTCCCCTTAATGTCATCCTGCAATCTCCCTGGCCAGCATTTCAAATTCGATTACATCACCCATCGCTACCACTGACTCAGTAAGTGACACTACAAACAAAACGCCAACTGTCATGGGGAAAATTACAAAAAGTACGAACTATGTACAATGAACGTATTTTTCCATCCCTATATTACAAAAGCCATTTGTTGAATATTTTGTGAAACCCAAGCCGCAAATAGTTTCTTGTAAAATTAATTGAATACAAAAACAAAAAATAAAGGGCCGAACACACAATGAAAAAGCAGGGTATGCTTTAGGCTTTTCTCTTTGCTTTAAAGCGCTCTTATTTTTTCAGCACACATAGACATAGAAAACGGCAATGCAGCGCTTCATAAACACTAAACAAATTTAATATTTTCCAATTACAACTTGAAAGCAACAAATGTTTTTTAACGTCAAAACACTAAAAACGGCCTACCAAAAGCCGAAAAAGTTTAAAATATTTTAAAATCTTTTTTGAACTTCGGCGCCAAGCTTTACATTATATTGTGTGCAGGTCATATAAAATTACATGTGCTTCAACTTTTTTCAAAAGCAAAGAATATAAACGAAGAACTAAGCGGCGTGTTCATTGTTTAGCCGCCAATTTTCACAAAGAGAAAATAAAGGTGAGTACTAAGTATCGAGTTTTTTCACTAAAGTTGATAAACTAAATCATGTAAAAAAAGGCATGAAAATTAGTACCATATTGTTGCATATTTTATTATAAACTTGATGGGGGAATAGCCGCAACTTATTTAATCAAGGTTGTTTTCAGTTAGTTTTGCTAGAGGTGATTATCTGTTTTTATAATCCATTTTAGGATAAACTTTGTGAAATCTTGCTTTGGGATATTCATCAGATAATGAAATTTTGCACAATAATGTATAATTTTATGGACTTTTTTTAACCTGCTATAATAGCCGTGAGTATTAAGTTCGAGTTTAGCGCTAAAATCGCCATTTTTTCAGCGATTAATTTTCTCTATCAATAATAACTTTTTAAGGAATTACAAACTGTTGTGAAAAACTTGCTTTGGAGGCTATTCCCTATCAGTTATAATAAAAATATCAACAATATGTATAACTTTTATGCCTTTTTTTAAACTGATTATAGTTTGTCAACTTTAGTGAAAAAACTCGAACTTTTAGTACTCACCTTTACTATTTCTCTTATGAACAATTGGCGCCGCTAAAACAATGAACACGCCGCTTAGTTTCTTTCAGTTATATTCTTATGCTTTGAAAAAAGTTGAAGCAACATGTTAATTATATGAGCCTGCACACAATAAAATGTGTAAGCTTGGCGCCGAAGCTTCAAAAAAGTTAAAAAAATATTTTAACTTTTGGGCTTTGTAGCGCCGTTTTAGTTTTTGACACTTAGAAAACATTTGTTTGCTTTCAAGTTTGTAATTGAAAATCATAAATTTGTTTATGTTTATGAGCTGTGCATTGGCTGTTTTTCTATGTGTGGTTGGAAAAAATAAAGCCGCCTTTAAAAGCAAAGGAGAAAAGCTAAAGCATAAGCCTGCTTTTTTCATTGCTGTGTTTCGGCCTTTTTTTTTGTTCTTTTATTCATTAATTTACCAAGAAAGCTATTTGCGCCTTGGGGTTTCACAAAATACAAAAATGGCTTTTGTAATAAATAGGCGATGGAAAATACTTGCATGAGTCAAAGCTTAATTTCATCAAGATGAGCTTGTTATATCTCTTAAAAAGTTATTAAGTGTATAAGAACACGTAATTGTGAAAAAATGGCGATTCTTAGCGGCTAAAAATCGAAGATAAAGTTATCTCACCTTGATACCAGATAAAAGATTAAGTTATAAAAATTTATACATTGGAGTTTGTGTTTGCAAAGTTTCTAGTTAATCATTACCTGAAATGTGTACAGGTGGGTAATAATGCCGCGACAAGAAGAGAGCAAATGTATTAATTCGAGAACCAATAGTTTTGTAGAAATAAAAATTGCCTCCGTGCAAAAGAATGGGAATATGCCTCAAAGAACAAATGTAATCGCCACGTGACGATGCTTAAAGCGGCTAAACGCGAAAGTCTTAAGTTTATCCTCTGAAAGGTGTGTTTAATATAACTGCGTCTGACGCTTGTTTTCACTAAAGTAAAAACACTAATATCAATAAAAAAGGGAGTCATTAAATACTTACTCAGCATACATACATGGTGTTAGCATGTTTAGAGCTGAATAACTTGAAAGGGGAATAAGCCCTCAAACAACGTCATATCACAAAGTTTGGTATTCCTTAAAAAAGCATCATTAATTATAAACATGTAAAATTAGATCTGCTGAAAAACTCCGGGTGCCAATTTATAAGCTGCGCTAAAACCTGTAAAACCCTCTCAATACTCTGACTCTTGAAAGTGTGTGTTAATTAAGTATTCTGGAGTTTTTTAGTTTAGTTTTAGTTAATATTTATTTATAAAACGAGGATATTAGTTTAATTAAAATGAGAGAAAGCGTAGAAAAATTTGGTGATAAATATCTATTATTTACAGGCAGCAGAAAATTATCGAACAATTCCAAATTGCGGACATAAGTGTATTCATTTTTACCAGACATCTGCTGGGCCCTTGATGATATAGTAATAAACACAATCTGTGAAATGATCGAAGATGGAAATCAATGTTCAGCCAGAAAGAAATAAGTGGCAGATATTGCTGATACACTATTTTAACACACAAACACCCTTTATTAATTTAAAAGCATTATGTGCAATGTTATTTTAGACGTATAAATGTTATCAGAGAATGAAGCCGCCGAGTCGCGCCGCCCACCATTTTTTGCCAGGTCGACGCCGCCGCCGAATATGTCGACTCATCTCGACTCAAAAATTTAGCCGCCAAGTAATCAAAAATATCGATTTAAATCAGAAAAGTTTTTATAAATTGTCGTATTTTTTCCAAAAAATTTTGAAAAGCACAAGCCAATCAGTATTTAAATCTGCTATAATAATTTAGGCAAAAATTTGGCTCATAAAATTGAACGAAAGAAGTAAATTTGTTTGTAAAGAATAGCCCTGCCCAGCATTTCAATGATTCCAATTTCATCCTCAATCGCTACCACAGACTCGTAAGTGACAGCTGCAACAATCGCCAACTAGTGATAGTATTTTGCCATCACTATTGTTACCAAAGAGGCCCAATTTTATATTTTGTGAAACACCAAGCGCACTGGCTTAATTATAATTTATTTCAAAATGAGACCGAAATAAAAGTGCTGAATAACATAGTTATTACGCTTAAAATGTGAAAAAAGTAATTAGGTGAACAATTGTTTTGACTTTTCCAAATGGAATAAAGTGATAGTTTTTTTCAAATAAGTTTTTCCAGACACGCTGCTCCATGGGAAATGAAAAGTACTGCTGAATAGACGCTAAACAACATTAACTTAGCAAACTTGTAAACTCACATCAAATGCTGCTTATTAAATGCATAAAAAGCTGTTTATAATGTGAATGTGATAAGTCGTATAAAATGTTATATTATGAGAATTTTATAAATTTTTCATAAAATTTAATAAAAGCATCTAAATAGTCGTGTTTATACTTGACCCAATGATTCTTTTAGCAACTATCTAAAATGCACTGTGTGATTGTTTGAAGGCTCTTAATGGCGTCCTTCTAAATGTATCCAGAAGAGGCTCCTAAATAATTGCACTCCATGCGATACTTTTTTGTAGTAACTTGCGTAGGACAATTCTCAATAGTGACGGCGCTTTTCCCGAGGAGTTTTGGATATCGTATACGACTGTTTTCGACGTAGTGGGGATTCTCAGAAAAAGCGCCCCCAAATTCCAAAAAATGTTGGCAGGGACGGTTGTATCAACTAAAAAAATCTCATTACCAATTCGGATTACGCTCAAATTGATTTTATAATCGGATAATTGTCCGCCGCCGAGTGAACAAATTATATCGGCTCAGCCGTCAAAGCCGCCGCGCGGAGGCAAAAATTTAGTGCCCGCCGCCGCCGACAAAAATGGGTCGGCTTCATTCTCTGAATGTTATACATGGAAGAATATATAAATTTTTATTCAAATTAATAAAATTCTAAACAATCCTGTTTTACGCAGTCGCAGGGTTTATCCGACCGGATAAGGTCCCCTTACAATGTGTCCAATCGCCTAACGAATAAATTGTGTAAATTTGTTAATCGATCCCAATAACATGCAGCAGTACCGATTATGCCTTCCCTGCTTTTATTCCCAATGGAGGCAGCGTGTCTGGAAAAATATTTGAAAAACTATCACTTTATTCCATTTGGAAAGTCACAAATTGTTCACCAATATACCTTTTAAATTTTTAAGCAAATTACTATGTTTTCATCACTTTATTATCGTTTTTATTTAAATAAATTATAAAGAGCTAGTTGTGCTTGTGTTTCCACAAAATATAAAATGGGCTCTTGTAACAATAGTGATGGCAAAATACTTTCCGATGGCGAATAAGTGATGGCAAAATATATCACCAGTTGGCGATTGTTTGCAGAGTCACTTAGCGAGTCTGTGGTAGCGATGAGATGAAATGGAACTTTGAAATGCTGGCAGGGTTCAGACTTAACTTATAATGTGGCCAATATATGGGATATGTTCGACACGAGCACTGTCGTCCGCATAAAGTTATAGTCTGCACGGCGCATTACTATATTTCTTACAAAGTAATTGTGAATTCAACAACGGCTCTATTTCGCTGAAGCGAATATTGCAATAAATCAGCGAACATCTATATTTCCACTTAGATTTCGAAATGTTTAGAAAACACCAAACCCTGTGCGTAACAGATGAAACAGTAACTGGGGCAACAACTGTCAAACAGCTGTCAAAACTTGACTATCCGGGCATCTTCCGTTTCCTTTTTTCGTAAAATTACAAGATGGTAGGTTCTACCAAAAATTATTGTGTGTTGAAAATTCATTGCCATCCGCAGAAAGCCAAACAAAATGTGAAAATTTAAAATATAAACAATGTGGAAAATTATAGTGTGTAACCCAAAGGAAACGTATATATTTTCCATATCAAAGTGCTCAGAGTTAATCAAAATGGACAACAAAAGAAATTAAACTTTTGTTGTGTGAAGCATAAACAAAATCAAAACCTTAAATATAAAATATGATGGCAAGTGTATCTTTTAAACTCTTTAAGTATTGGGAAAAAGTGCAAAATGTTTAAACTAAATAAAATGTATCGTAATTAATTTTAGGCGCGAGTCCCTAAGAAGCATTGTGAAACGTTTTAGCCGCCCCAAAGGCTTGGATGTTGACAAATGGGAGGTGTATTCCGCTCCCCGTCCCTCCAGCTGGCCCTCACAAATTGCGTGAGAATCCTTTGGCTTTGAGATTTTCTTGAGAAGATCGTTCTAAAGTATCCTTGAACGGTGCCGGAAGTAACCAAATTGTTATGCAGCGTTTGATTAAGGTTGACGGTAAGGTACGCACCGATCCTACCTATCCAGCTGGTTTCATGGGTAAGTAAAAAGGAAAACAAAATGGAATAAACTTGAATGTAGAAAATGGGTATGCAATTAATGTTATTTTGCCTTCGTTTGTATAGATGTCATCAACTCATTGAAAAGACCGGCGAAACATTTCACGTTTGATCTATGACATCAAAAGGGTCGTTTCACGCATTCACGCAATTTCAAATTGAAGAAGCTGCCGTAAGTATAATTCAATCCTATAGTGGTTAAGTAACAAACAGAAAGCTAGATTTTGGAATTGTTTAAGATTAGCCTGTAAAAGTCATTTTTCATATGATGACAGCAGAGGAATATTTTTTCTAGCCTGCAAATTATCATTCAGGAATAATGTTAACGTATTTATTAGCGCTTGACACCAGGAATATTGTGTGGATCACACCTTGTGAATCTTTAAGATATATAATAGCTTCGCAGAAAATCCCTCGGTTCACACAATGCCAAATACTTCGAAATGGTCTCAACTTCTGAACTTGTTGCCGATTGAAAAAATAAATCAATTCGCCTTAAGTAATGCTCCTTTGAGTTCCGTTACCTCATTGGAGTTTACTATTGAGGGTATAAATTTAGCGATAGCAATGTTATTAAAGGCTTAAAAATATAAACTAACTGTGGAATTAAAAGATCGAAAGATCTACTACAGGAAGTAGTTTCTTTATGAATGAAATGAAATAGGACCATCCGGAACTACCCTACTTTATATCAGTAGGATGGCGTGTATGAGTACTGAATACGCTGTGTATTTTTGTATATATCTAACTTTTGCGTTCTCTGGTAGGCACATTATTTAATTTTTTCCTATATACAGTGAAACCTCTCAGAAGTGGACACTTGGAATCGCCCAACCTCTTTTAAACACATTTGGTAATGTGGATTTGGCCAAATCTTCTATAGCAGATAAAATTTGGAGATTCATTGTATTTAGATAATAAAATTTTTAAAAAAAATTTCTGTAGAAATAAAATTGGAGAAATTTTTCTATAAGAAATAAATTTTTTTAAGAAAATTTTCTATGAAAATAAAAATTTTGAGAAAAATTTTCTATAGAAATAAAAATTTTCAGAAATTCTATAGAAATAAAATTTTCAGAAAATTTTCTATAGAAATAAAATTTGCAGAAAATTTCATATAGAAATAAAATTTTCAGAAAATTTTCTATAGAATTAAAATTTGCAGAGAATTTCCTATAGAAATAAAATTTTCAGAAAGTTTTCTATAGAATTAATAAATTTGGCAGAGAATTTCCTATAGAAATAAAATTTTCAGAAAATTTCTAAATAGAAATAAATTTTTCAGAAAATTTCCTATAGAAATAAAAATTTGCAGAAATTCAATATAGAAATAAAAAATTTTCAAGAATTTTCTATAAAAATAAAAATTTCAAAGAAAATTTCTATAGAAATAAAAACATTTCAGAAAATTTTTCTATAGAAATAAAATTTGCAGAATAATTTTCTACAGAAATAAAATTTGCAGAAAATTTTTCTCTTAGAAAAAAAAATTTGCAGGAAATTTTCATATAGAAAAAAAATTTCAGAAAATTGTCCTGTAGAAATAAAATTTTCAGAAAATTCTGGTAGAAATAAAAAATTTTCAGAAAAATTTTCTTGTAGAATTAAAATTTACTATGAGGAGAACGAGAAACCAGCGATGCTTCTAGCACTGTCGAATCTAGGGCCTTGGTATATCTTCGTCTCAAGCCAGTTGAAATTCGATCGCCAGCATATAGCATATCAGATGAGGGAAATGTTTTAATAACTGGCCCGCCTTCAGAAACTGCCAGTACTAGCAATAATAAAAATTCTATGGAAAAACATTATAGCTTCTCTAGAATATTCGACTCTAACGTAAGTCAACGTGATGTCTATGACATATGCATTGGTCCAAAAGTTGAGGCGGAAGAGAGTTTCACCGTTTTAACATATGGCACTTCGGGATCTGGCAAAACTTTTACATTGCTTGGAGATGCTGTTCGTCCCGGTGTAATACCTCGTTCGTTGGAGAATATATTTACTAGATATCAGAGCAATATATATCCAAATCCGGTTTTAAAGTTGGTCAATGGTCGTATTAAAGTCTTGGATGATGAAATTGCGGCAAAAGAAAACATTTTCCGCCGTAAAGTAATAAACAATTGTCCAGAATTGGAGGGAGACTATGCTAATCTGCAGCATCATATTAATAAAGATCATCAATTTGTCACCCTTGCACTGGACAATAGTGTATCCGTCCTAATATGGGTATCGTTTGTTGAAATCTATAATGAGTTGGTGTATGATCTCTTAGAGCCGGCTACCAACAACAACTCTACAAAAATTCAAAATAATTCAACACGAAAGAATTTGAAAATAGTATGCAATGATGGTAAAGTATTCATAAAAGGTATAACTTCTGTCTATGTTAAAACTAGCCAGGAAGCATTACGACTGTTACGATCAGGTTTGCAAAAGCTTACCTATGCTTCGACTTCTATAAATGCAAATTCGAGTAGATCTCATTGCATATTTTTTGTCGACGTCCTAAAGTACTATAGGTCGGGGGTAATTACTGAAACCTCATACAAGTTTTGCGATTTAGCAGGATCTGAAAGATTAGACAAAACTGGCAATATGGGATCCAGACTTAAAGAGGCCCAAAGGATTAACACCTCACTTATGGTCTTGGGCAGATGTTTAGATGCTGCCAATGGTGTATCCGCTGGAAAAACTGAACGTATTCCATTCAGAGAATCCAAATTGACCATGCTATTGCAATCAGCCTTATTGGGTAAAGAAAAAATGGCCATGATTGTTAATGTGACACCAACAGACAAATATTATGAAGAGAATTTGAATGTTCTTAGTTTCGCTGCAATCGCCAGTGATATCATATTTAAAGCGCCCGTTTCAAAGCCAAATCAATCACGCTATTCTGTTATTGGTGAGAAACCTGACAATGAATACATACAGCAGCTGCTAGAAGAGAATGCCTGGGTTCAAAGTGAAAATGCAATTATTAATCAAAGATGCGAGGAAGCCCTTGATGAAAACATGAGATTGCGTGAGGAAATAATGCAGCTTTCTGATCAACACAGTGATGAGTTAGTTAAATTGGAACATGATTTACGTATAAAATTAGTGGATGACTTTAAGGCCACACTGGAGGAAAGTAAAAGAAATTTTGAATTACGTTTACAAAGTGAACTTGAAAGCCAAAAACGTATCTATGAATCTCGCATTGAATTTCTAAAAAAAGAGGTTGAGGAACTACGTGAAGAAATCGAAGAAATGGAAAACGATGCCGAAAAGGAAAATTTGGAACCATCACAACCTAAGAAACGTCGAACTTTAAGTTAAATTTGTGACCATTTTATATGTTATTGCATCCATTTGTATCCATATACCGTTTGTGTCGCATTATAGACTAATATATGTATTTTTAAATCGTATTGAAAATATTTGTGAAAATTGTTTTCTCAAGCCGATCCTCTATGAGTAGCATTTTTGTTTTTAATAAAATATAAATTTAATCTTAGACAGCTCTTGTTTTATAAAAAAATTATTATGCATGAGTGGTAAATGTTATTATTTTGCCTAGCAACACCACGTCATTTCAACTTAAAGGCTGAGTTCCAGCCAAGAAGTAATATCGTGAGTTTGGGTTTTAATGCGAAAGCGCAATCTCTACGAAATATTTCCCATATGCTGTTGCTACTAGTAAATCGGAATGAAAACTAACCCCTATATATGAAAACCCAACCGCCTATATGGTGTAAAAATGTTGACAAAATTTTCTATAGAAATAAAATTTTGACAAAATTTCCTATAGAAATATAATTTTGACAAAATTTCCTATAGAAATAAAATTTTGACAAAATTTCCTATAGAAATAAAATTTTGACAAAATTTCCTATAGAAATAAAATTTTGACAAAATTTTCTATAGAAATAAAATTTTGAAAAATTTTCTACGAAACAAAGTTTCTATAGAAATAAAACTTTGACAAAATTTTCTATAGAAATAAAATTTTGACAAAATTTTCTATAGAAATAAAATTTTGACAAAATTTTCTATAGATATAAAATTTTGACAACATTTTTTGAAAAAATTTTCTACGAAACAAAATTTTCTATAGAAATAAAATTTTGACAAAATTTTCTATTAGAGAATAAAATTTTTGACAAAATTTTCTAGTAGAAATAAAATTTCTACGAAAAATTAACAAAATTTTCTATAGAAATAAAATTTTGACAAAATTTCCTATAGAAAATAAAAATTTTTGACAACAATATTCCTTATAATGGAAATAAAATTTGACAAATTTTTTCTATAGAAATAAAATGTGGACAAAATTTTCTATAGAAATAAAATGTTGACAAAATTTTTTATAGAAATAAAATTTTCTATAGAAATAAAATTTGACAAAAATTTTCTATTTAGAAATAAAATCGTTGGACAAAATTTGTATAGAAATAGAATTTTGACATAAATTTCTTATAGAAATAAAATTTGACAAAAATTTCCTTATTAGAAATAAAATTTTTGACAAAATTTTCTATAGAAATAAATTTTTTTAACAAAATTTCCTATAGAATTAAAATTTTGACAAAATTTTCTATAGAAATAAATACAAAATTTTATTAGACAAAAATTTTACTCTATAGAAATAAAATTTTGACACATTTTTTGAAAAAATTTTTCTACGAAACAAAATTTCCTATAGAAATAAATTGACAAAATTTTCTAGAAAACAAATTTCTTATAGAAATAAAATTTGACAAAAATTTCTATAGAAATAAATTTTGACAAAATTTCCAACTAGAAATAAAATTTTTGACAAATTTTCCTATAGAAATAAAATTTTTGACAAAATTTTCTATAGAAATAAAATTTTGACAAAATTTTCTATTAGATTAAAAATTTTGACAACATTTTTTTTGAAACAAAATTTTCTAACGAAACAAAATTTTCTATAGAAATAAAATTTTTTGACAAAATTTTCTATAGAAATAAAATTTTGACACAAAATTTCCTATAGCAAATTAAAATTTTGACAAAATTTCCTATAGAAATAAAATGTTGATCAAATATTTTCTATAGAAATAAAATGTGACAAATTTTCTATAGAAATAAAATGTTGACAAAATTTTTATAGAAATAAAATTTTGACAAATTTCTTGAATAAAGTGACAAAAATTTTCTATAGAAATAAAATGTTGACAAAATTTATTATTATAGAAAAAATTTTACAAATTTCTATAGAAATAAAATTTGACAAAATTTTCTATAGAAATAAAATTTTACAAAATTTTTAGTATAAAAATCTTGACAAATTTTCAAAAATAAAATTTTGACAAAAATTTCTTCTATTAGAATAAAAATTTTTGACAAAATTTTCTATAGAAATAAATTTTACAAAATTTCTATAGAAATAAAATTTTGACAAAATTTTTCTATAGAATAAAAATTTTACAAAATTTCTATAGAAATTAAATTTTGACTTCGTTCGTATATAAACATAGAAAATTGTGTTAAAGGGATTTGGAGTAGCGAGTCTAAACAGTATAACTATCAAAATTATTGTTCGCTAATTACCTTATATATATCTTATAAACAGTTAATTTGTGGTAGTAACTTTATAAAACAATCGTCTTGGTGTCTTGAAAAAATGCTTCATAGTCCATCTTATACTTATCCATTGCTTGGCCAATTGCACAGTGGTTTGGTCTCTGGTTCAAAAATGTGTATTACATAACAAGCAATTAGAATACCACGCGTTAATTTCTTCTCCCAAGATTTTCTCGATTTTGTTTTTCTTTATTGTATCTTTACTTGTTGATCTTCCAAAATTTATCCAATTTTGTTTTGTGGTTCTATCATTATCTTTGCTCTTGTTGTCTCACATGTATTTAAAGTATTTTTTATAGATATTTAACTCTCCTTTTTAAATACATAGCTCAAACAATGGGTCGTACGGTACTACATCTCGCATAAATACATATTTCTGCATTATTATATGTATTATATTATTATTATTTGTAATAATTAAATTTGATTTTTTTTTTATCATAAAGATGTATTTTTTAATTTTAAGTTATGAAACTACTTAAAAGTTATAAACAAAAAAAAAAAAAAAGAAGAAAACAGATTAAAAATCCTTCATCTGCTGTGTGCTGTATTTGTTCCTAAATTACAAATGTATATAAAAAAGTTTGAATTTGCCAGGGACTGGGTGAGAGGGCTCTAATCAAAAGAGAACCTAAAGCGTATGAGAGGAAGGCAAATGCCGCCACCATAAAATAATAACAAAATAGACAAACGCAGAAGTCGGATTATAATTTTATTAAGAAAGCAAATTGCTAAAAAGTATCCAACCAAATGCCTAAATCGATTTGTTTTGTATCACACAAATCTTAGAAGAGCCCCTAAGTATCAGGTATCAATTCCCATAGGTTAAATGTGATGAAAAAAAAATATATATAATATAATAAATGATGAAAGATCCCCTCGGTAAGAACTATAATAAACATCCTAAACATAATATAACTACGTTTTAACGTATGCATGGATATATGCGAGTTAATTGTATTCGACTACGTCTACGTTTGAAAACATTTGGAGTTTCTTTTGGAAATAATCCAAAAGAGCTTTTCGATTTGCTATTTGTTGTTTCTTGAATTTAAGAACCGAAGCACCCCT
>PGFW01031541.1:0-11327 GCA_003123925.1 Haematobia irritans | reverse complement strand
ATAAATACAAAGCAATTTAGAATACCACGGTTAATCTTCCCCCAAGATTTTCGATTTGTTTTTCTTTATTGTATCTTTATTGTTGTTTTCCAAAATTTATCCAATTTTGTTTTTGTGGTTTATCATTCTATTTGCTGTTGTCTCACATGTATTTAAATGTATTTTTTATAGATAATTAACTCTCCTTTTTAAATTACATATGCTCAAACATGGGTGTACGGGTCTACATCTCGCATAAATACATATTTCTGCATTATATATGTATTATATTATTATTATTTGTAATAATTAAATTGATTTTTTTATATAAAGATGTATTTTTTAATTATTAAGTTATGAAACTACTTAAAAGTTATAAACAAAAAAAAAAAAAAAAAAGAAAACAGATAAAAATCCTTCATTGTTGTTGCTTGTTTTGTTCCTAATACAAATGTATATAAAAAAGTTTGAATTTGCCGAGGGACTGGGTGAGAGGGCTCTAATCAAAAAGAAACCTAAAGGTATGAGAAGGAAGGCAAATGCCGCACCATAAAATAATAACAATAGACAAACGCAGAAGTCGGATTATAATTTTATAAAGAAAGCAAATTGTAAAAGTATCCAACCAAATGCCTAAATCGATTTGTTTTGTACACAAATTTAGAAGAGCCCTAAGTATCGGTATCAATTCCCATAGGTTAATGGATGAAAAAAAAAATATATATTAATACTATACATAAAGTAAAGGTGTGAAAGTCCCCTCGGTAAGAACTATATAAACTCATCAAACATTTCTACGTTTTAACGTATGCTATGGATATATGCGAGTTCAATTTTGTATTACGGAACTGACGTAACGTTTTTGAACTTATTCCTGGAGTTTCTTTGAATAATCCAAAGAGCTTTCGATTGCTATTGTTGTATTTGAATTAGACCGAAGTCAAAAATGATTGATATCAATTAATGGGATAGATTTGTTAAATATTTGGATGAGATTGGGATTTATAGATTTGTGAGTGATTTAGTGTAGTTTCTTGCAGTATATGTTATATTTAGAAATGTATACAGAAACAAAAGCAAAAACTGTGTTTGGCGAAATCATAAAAAAAAAACAAACAAACCAACAAACTTATTGTGTTGTTTTGCCATCATTTTCTTTCATTTTTGGGAGTGTATGTAATTCTAATTCATAAAGTTACACTAATCTAACTTTTTCATCGATTTCAGAGCTCTTTCTCTTAATTGTTTTTCCAAGTCCTCGTTGACACCACTACCCAGTAGTAGTGAGGCTGTAGCAGAGGCTTTTGACGAATCATCTTTTTTATAATTCACGTCTGTATCATCACTACTGGATGATGTATCAGCCTTCTTACTGCGCTTCTTGTGTTTCTTGTGTTTTTTACTCTTCTTGCTGCTATGCTTCTTGTGTTTCTTATGTTTCTTCTTTTTACTCGACTCTTCGTCAGAGTCTGAAGAGCTGTCGTCCGAGTTGCGTTTAGAGGATTTTTTGGATTTTTTTCGTTTCTTTTTGGCAACCGCTTGTTGATCTTCAGAGTCAGAGGAATCATTTTTGGTTTTCTTATGGCTGGCTACCGAAGTGGAGTGCGTTCTTTTACGTGTCGAACTGGACGAAGCAAGCAATTTAGCCTTGGCCTCCGATTCCATGCGTTCATTTAGCTCTGCTTCCGAGTCGGATTTTTGCCTTTTGTGCTCGGGTTTTTGCAATTTCTTCGATAGGGAAGCCGAGGCCACATTTGATGTCTCACTGCTTGTTTTAATAGAGCGTTTATTGGAGGATGCGGAAGTAGGCAATTCTGTGGATGAAGCTTGCTTACGCTTTTCGACTGTTTCCAATTTTGATTTGTCACGTTTTCTATCTTCGTCATCGGTAGTTAGTTGTGTAGCCGCCCTTATTTCCTTATTATTGGGAAGAGTTTTCGCTGCGGCAATCTTGGCTTTCTTTCGTCTATGCTTCTCATCTTCACTGTCATCCGAATCACTGCCACTAGATGAGGATTGTTGCTTCCGCACTGAAGGTTTTGAAATACTCTCTGTTTTCTCAGGTTTATCTCTATTTTTGGTCACAACCGACACTGAAGTCTTTTTGTTATTTGTTTCTTTTTGTGACTTTTCTGTTTGGGTCTTTTCTTTCTCTTTCCGTAATTTAGTCTTGGATTGTTCATCATCTGAAGTGTCATCATCATCGTCACTGTCGTCGCTATCATCGGAGCTATCAGAGGAACTGGTATCACTTTCCTGACGTGATTTTTTGGCTGATTTTTTATCAGCTGGTGTTTTCTTTTGACTTGACACAGCTGGAACATCAAGAGTAGAAGTTGCTTGTTTACGTTCATGTGGTTTAAGGAACGGCGAGGGGGTTCTGGATAAACTAACACTATAGCGATCGCGACGAGCCGGAGGGAGGGGAGCCAATTTTTTGGATTTAGCTATTTCGACAGGAGCAGGTGACGGTTCTGGTTTGGACTTATACGGCTGTGGAGGAGGATCTTGTCTTGATAACTTGTGTGGTATCTTTTCGGTTACTTCATCGCGTGACAAATCAATTAGCCTAACTGGAGGGGCACAAAATTCGACCGATGAACGACCTAAATAAAATAACAATTAATATATACTTATCCCGGATCGAAATAACATTGTTTCTTACCCGTGCTTTCACCGCGTGATCTATTGGATTCACGTCGGTTTTTGTCGTGATTTGATTTTTTGTTGGAAGATTTCTTCGGCGATGATTTTCTTTCATTGCTGCGTCGAAATGCACCTCCTTGCATCACTTTAACTTCTCCGGAATTGCCATCCTCTTCCCAATTCGTACTGCTCGATTTCGAACGTCGGTTTTTATTGGGTTGTGGCGATACTCGTATTGGAGATAAAGGACGACGATCAAGGGAATTATTGCGTCTGTCCCTTGATGGTCGTTGTGGAGAGAAACGCTTTTGGGGTGAAAATTTCCGATACTGATTTTGCAAAGGAGACATGCGTCTTTCACGAGAGAAACGTCTTTGTGGTGAACGCCGATCGAATCTATTACCACCGCCCATAGCACCTCTACCACCTCCCATACCACCAACACTGCCTCTATCTCTACTGTGACTTCGGCGACCCCATTGGTTCATACGACCTCCTCCGCGATTACCACGGTTATTCCCTCTGAAGTTTAGTGGGGATCGTCTACGATTAAATCTGAGGAGAGAATACAAAATAAAATAAATTCATAATGTATACAAGAGAATGGAAAAACTATTACCTTCTGGGCGATCTGGAACGATTGCGTGAAAATGAGCGGGGACGTGAACGTGATCTTCTACGCGAACGAGAACGTTGTATACGTCTATCATCAAAACGGGGAGGAGATCGTCTACGATTTTGCATGAAACCTCCTCTGCCTCTGCTTCGAGAATCTCCTCTTTTTCCACCACCCCCTCCACCTCTACCACCACCCATGTCACGATCGTACGAACTCGCCGATGAGTCTCGATTGTTACGATATTGACGCTTATTCTGTACGCTATTCTTGTTACGCTTCAATTCAAAATTATCTTGAGGCGTTCCATGGGAACGAGATCGACTAGCAGATCGTGAACGGGTACGCTTCATTATGCGCTTATGATTTGCGACTGGTGAACGAGAACGTGATCGCGAACGTGAACGCAGAGAACGTGATCTGGTGCGAGAACGTGTTCGAGATCGTGATCTGGAGCGTCCGCTCCTTGAACCTGTCCTAGACCTACTGCGGGGAGACCTCGATCGTGTTCTTGTACGAGAACGTGACCTTGAGCGCGATATACGTTGAGGTGAACGAGGTTTGGGTTTGCGCTCAGGCGACATTCTGCTACGACTGCGGCTACGAGAAAATGATCGTTTATTTTGTATGGACTTTGTAGCAAAAGGATTTCGTGGATTTTTGGGAACAGAAGTTTTCTTGTCATGTCCATTTTGAGCCAGATTTGAGTCACGAGTTCCTGATCTCTTACGTCTAGGTGATACAGTTTTGCGTGCTGGACTTTGTTTCTTCTTCTCCACAGATCTTGAGCGTGATTTACGATTTCTAGATCTTGACTGGTCGCGACGCTTTGGTGGGGCTGAAGCAGATCTGGATTTTTGACGACGAGCATTACGATCTTTAGATCTGGAACGCTTTCTCTGTCGATCCGGTGAGCGACGTCGTGGAGATCTGGAGCCACGCCTGCGATCCTTTTCTCTTGAATCATTTCGTTTGTTGCGCGACGGTGACGAACGATCCCTCTGCTTTGACCTATCTCTGGAGCTCTTGCGGGGCGACCTTGCCCGTCTTGGCGATCTTTCCTTGCTTACAGCCTTCTTCTCTTTTGACTTTGAACGCGATCTATCCTTTTTAGAATGCTCTTTAACAGAGTCTGAATTATTTGTGGATTTCTCATTATTCTCTTTATTTTTGCGATCATCTGAATTAGAAGAGTTGTTCTTTGCTGACAATTGTGACCTGACCTGTTCAATAGCACTTAAAGTACTTGCTGGTAACTGTTGTTCACGTTCCTTTTGGGTTAAAGTTCGCTCTTTACTGCCACCAACAGAGCTTCTAGATCCTCCACGACCCCGTCTATTACGATCACGTGATCGTGATCGAGACCTAGAACGTCCAGATCGAGATCTAGATCGAGAACGCGATCGGTCATTCCTCTCACGATATCTGCTTTCCTCATCCCTCTTAAGAATTTCATCCTTTTTTTGCTGTATGAATTCGGCCGGTATGCCAGTATCACTTTCCTGCGCTGACAATAACAGAGCCCATAACTCACCCATAAATTGGCGTGCATTGGGACCATTTAGAAAGCCTGTCATGTTTATCTGCATTTTCTTGGGACAAGGAAATTTTTCCTCTTCCAATTGATTGTATACAAATTCAGCGACGACATCATCTTCAATATGCAATATCTCTGTGATTTTCTTACTTATCCAAGGACGTAGAACATCCAATTTGACTTTGGACATATCCACACGTTTGTTGAGACAATCGCCGAATTTCATTTGCTTCATAAGTTTCTTCTCTTTGTCACTGAAGCGAGTGTCTTGCTGCTGTGTTGTGCCCTAAAAATATGCAAGTGTAAGATTATGCATACAAAATACAAATAAAATATGATTTCGATTGATTAAGGATTGTTCAGAAAGTTTAAAGCCCGGCCGGACCTTTCTTCGGCATTTTGAAAGGCAATTCCATCATATTGTGCTAGCGAAGGAAAAACATATAAATATTAAAATGCCAAAATCACTACACTCTTAAATGGAATATTGGCATGTATTTATTGTATTTACTTTGGCGAAGATAATAATTTCATAAAAATTCTTTCTTTAAATCTTGTTCTTATTATAAAGAAACATTTGCATAACATCTGGTTAAATAATTTATAGAGCTGACCTACCGTTTTCAATAGATGTGTTATGAGCATTTATATTGAAGGTAAAATTGTTGCCAAACTATAGCCGGGCATTATGGAAATGGTATCATTGAAGAAAAGTTGACCATTCTCCATAACATTTGGATGAAGGTGTATTTTGAAAATATTTGGGGTGCATTTCGCTGGTGTGCACGATGACGGCAAATATATATATGTTTGAGATTCAAATTAGCCATATTGCCAGGAACACAAGTGACCATGGTCCTGCCAACGAGCACACACACACACAAAGATGTAATGGTCATGGGATTGATTCCCATCATAGATTCTGGTATGTCGTAGCAAAATATAGATAGATTTGCACTGGTTTCCTAAAATTAGAACATAAATTTTACTTAATATATTAATACACATTGACATAATCAAGACATTTATTTTAAATATGTTTTTTTTTTTTATTATATACATATATTTTATACACATGCTTTCCACCCAATGTTAGATAACGTTGTTGTTAAATGTGAAAATGACATATTCGGGTTATATTAAAATAATACCATACCTAGACAAAAAAAAAATATATATAATAGAAATCGGTTCAATCGCGGAAATGATCATATTAATCACCGACCCCAATTTAATTCATTCATCCAATAGAAAAATTAATTAAGTCAATTAATTTTTTTAATTTTTCAGTTCAGTCAATTAGATTTAAACTTTTCCATATTTATTTTTTCTTTTTAACGAATCCAAACCACAAGGCCATATACGGGTATTTATTTGATATATATTATCCTATATTTTAAATATATAAATTTTTAAATTATATATCAAATTTATTAACATTTTTTTGCAAAAGTGGCTTTGAAAATCATACCATATTGCAACGAATTTATTTAAATGACAAAAGAAGAAAAAAATATTTTGCCTTATAACGGGTTTAAAAACTGGCTATGTCATAGAAAATCCGGAAGGATTAATTGAAAGAATATTGGTGAAATTTTTGCTGTGTAACATCAATGAAATACCTTCTGAATTTTTGTATAAAATTGCAGGTTTAATTTACCATAATCACTTTATATTCAATTTATTCCAAGTTCTACGAAGTTTTAACCAATTTACAATTTCATTACAATTTTTCCAAATTTGAAAAAGTTGACTTTGCGATCTTTAAAACTTCTGCCGTATGCGACTTTTTGATGAGTCAATGGGGGTACTTACAGTTTGTCTGAACTTGGGAGCGAAATGTTTAAAGCATTGATTATGTATAATTTTATTTTGTAAAACTGATTCAAAAAAGCGACCGTGGTAATAGGCTGTTTTTTGGCTCGAAAAACGAACATAGTACCAACCTTTATGTGATTGAAATATTTTTACGTATGTAAAAAATAACTGGAACGAATAATACTGCCTATTACATTCATGAAGTTATGCTATCTCTAAGACTTTGGAATTTAGTATTGCCTTAATTTCTTTTATGATTTTATTGTATTGCTTAAAAAAATAGAAAGTAAACTTTTTAATTGGACTAAATAATTTTCTTTAATTTTATTTTTCTCAAATTAAATTAATAATGTTTACTTAACATAAATATAAAATGAAAATGGGAGATGCGTTTGCTATTATAAATTCAGGGACAAATTGAGAAGTCGAATCAGCTACTCCATATATCCATATGGTCTTAATTTCGTTTAATATTACGACGTTTTACTTAAAAAAGTTTAAGTATAATTTTTAATTTAACTCATTAATTTCACGTATTCAATTCCCCATATATTCATTTGTTTTAACATCACCTCCAAATCCAGCGCGTTGAATGCCTTGACATCTGGCTCTCTGAATACGTGATTATATGATTTTATTTTGTAATTCACATTTTACCAATTCTTAGATACATTCCACATGGGACAACAGCCAAAAAATAAAGTTTGGCTGGTGAAATATATTGTTCGCTCCAATTCTGCAGTGCGTTTAGAAAGAGGTACTTTACAGTGCCTCAACTTACATCATAGCATACGTTGGACATATGTTTAGATTGCCTGCAGGTGCAATGTGGGTTCCCTTATAGTCTTCTCCCAGGTCAGGACAAACAATCACAGTTTAGAATGTTTTATCTTCTTATACTCCAACACTATAACATCATGAAAAACTGAGTTTGGTTAGCTTTCTCTCACATTTTTCTTGACTCAAAAAAATTACAGATTTTATTGTTATACCTTAGACTCGAATGTGGGCTATCTCGTGAAACTGCGTTTATCTGCAGGTTTAGAGAGGTCAATTATATATTGGGATTCCTGTACATATATCTTACATGGACCTATTACTACATTGTGCTGCAAGAAGGACCTATACCCCATGCATTAACCGCTGGAATGAAAAATAATTATTAGATCGTTGTCCGCGGATACTGAGCCCTATTGCATATGGATTCACGAGTGAGATCTGACCAACAATTGCTGTGCACTGAATAATTAAAATTAGACCAATAGTTCAAGGACAAACCAGACATGCATCGGTCACACGGAATTTACACCTCTATCCCTCAAACATATAACATGAAAAACTGTCGTGGCATCATTTCTCTATATTTTTGTCACCTAAAATGGTATGTGTTCTCGTCTCTTAGGTTTCGTTTGCAACTTTCTTCGATTTTTAGGGTGTATTTATTTTTTGCTTTGTGTGTGTCAAGTATGGTCTTCCTGTTTGTATCATTTGTGTATCCTATTACTTTCTTGAACTCTAATAGAAACTGTCAGGTTGCTTATTATGAGCATTTCTTCCCATGTTAGTGTCTTAACGTTCTTTCTCAGTGCGCATAGTGGCTAATTGGTTATGGAATTTACAGCTCACAATCTAAAAAATTTCTCAGCTAGCCCCCTTTCTTATATTATAAGCAGATTACCAAACTCTTAAAATTTTATTTCCTCGAACATATTGACATCAAGCTACTTTGTTTGGCTCTGATATGTAGATAAATCAATTTATCTCTACTGCTCTTTTGCAAATAGTTACATTTCAAATTTACTTTTTATTAAAAGATTGTGCGTAGGTTAGGTTAAGAGTTAGTTTAGCAATTCGCTTTGAATATTGTATTAAAATCTTCCATTCAAACTATACATTGAAGAAAATGGTAGTGTCGTATCATTATACAGCAAGTAATTTGTCAATACAATGAATAAAGTTTTCCAATAAAAATAAATTTTATCAAGTCTTGCATCTCTGGTCTGCGGGCGTCTATTTGCTCATCCCTTTTTACAATATTTAAATATTTTAATAAAATTGATGGAGCATTGTAACATCGTAAAAGTCATTTACTATCGAAACTTCCGTAGTTCAAACTACCAATTTTTACTGCTAATTTCTTTTTGAATTACATTCGGAAATAGTCGTATAATGATTACTAAAGGTATAATTGATAATATTTTAGATTAAAATTTATAGATACAAAAAGTTTTTTAGTTCATAAAAACACTCTGGATAAATATATCGGAACATGCGCCATTTTCCCAAACCTTCCGCAACAAAATATACCTTACTAGCAGTAAATGATAGAGATATTCGCCGAAACTTATAACCCATTCGAATTATGATGCCAAATAAAAAATTAAAATATTTATGCTGGCAGAGAGAATTACTTTATAAAATTACAATTCTCTCAGATTTTATTATTTATATAATCTTACTGAAAGATCATATACATGTACAATGTTTACATTACATTCACTTACTTTAACGGCAAGCGCATGATACTTGTGGCAAACTCATTATAACGCGATGATACTTATTTTTTAAAGTTAAGTTTAAAATACCCTTTACAACCAAAAGTAAAATATCGCTTTGATATCAGACACCTACTGAACCCAATACCATTAAGGAATTCTCTAAATGGATGTGAAGATATTTAACAAACCGCAATAAATACAGGATGAGCGTTTTTCAAATGCAACAACTTTTCAGTTTGAGGATAAATATAATTTTCAACAAAAATTCAACTTGACTTGAAACAGCTTATCTTCAATACATCTTCAAATTGTTTGCGAATTACTTCCGATTTGCCAAAATGTTGACGAAATCTTTGAAAAGGTGTGAGAAAACTTTGACAAAACACTACCCTAATATGCAAAAAACCATGTGGTTTTCAATACTTCTTTGTGCAAACGAAGTTCATGGTCAATTGGAAGAAATGAAAAAAATTGGACAACTTTAGACAAATAACTCAATTTACTCCAAATAGTTTATAATAATAGGTAAGTGAAAATAAATAATAAAAAAAAACTTTGAGGAAGTCACTAAATGTATATCTATTTGCCGAAAATTAAAATTGTGGCTTCTACGTTTCATGAAAACATTAAAAATCTGACCGATGAAAAAATGTTGGACAATTAACTGGAACTGCTTCAAATATTTTATATAAATTGGTAAGTCAATATGAAAAATTAAATAAGATGTGGTACCACATCTGTTGTAAACATACTTGCTCGAAATTTTATTCTAGTATCATAAGGTTGGTATTAAGTTCGAGTTTGGCCGCTTAAATCGCCATTTTTTACATTACTTTTTCAATAATATAATATAAACAATATAAACTGAAAAATTGCTTTGGGCTATTCCCCATCTAGTTATAAAAATTTAGGCTGATAGCCTTTAGTTACTACTGCCCGTATAAATAAGTTTATTATAAATTGTAAATATAATAAAGTAATAAATAAACAAATAAAAATAGAAAAAAAATTGATATAATTTTATATTGTTTTTAATGACGTTATTTTTAGTGGCTATACTCGAACATAGTGTCCACTTAAATGTGTCTTTTTAAATATTCAGTAATCTCTACACAAGTAAATATGTACGTGGCTTAATCTATCAGTTATATGTAAAAAGGATAACCAATATAACTAGCTCGAATAACGCTGAAACTTGAAAATTATTTATTTATTAATTAATGAGACAATGAGTGTACAAGAGTAGTTCAACTTTATAATCAATAACAATAAACAATTAACGTTGTTCTACCATCCACACTCATCGCGTTTCACCTGATACAACTTTCTGAACAAACCAAAATCAATTTTCATTAATACATTTCTAAAACAGAAGGATAAAAAATATATTTGCAACTGATGAATTGCAATATTAGTTGTAATAAAAAAATTGTAACAACTGTGAAACACAATACACTTACTGTGAACATCATTTTGTCACCCTTAAAATCAAACGCTTTGTTAAAATGGGGGAAAAACGTTGACACGCATACAAGATTGAACGCAACGGAGGGGACAAAAATGATGGAAATATGGTATCCACCTTCCTTTTGCCAACCAGCAGCAGGCGAAAATGTGTGTATGGTTGTCGTCGGTCACTTTTCTTCTTCTTCCCCCAATAAAATTATGTACAATTGTTTTGTCAATGTTTCGATTATTTTAAACCATAATAAGTATTATCCATTATTTTTACTGGTTACACTATTTTCGAATCAAAACAAGAATCACTGCACATCCAGCCCCTCAAACACACATGCAAAATTGATGAGGAAAAAGAACCGGGTCGAATTCGGAACTCCAAATGCAAAAACGGCGTGGTTGGTGCAAGAAAAAATATAGAAACCCTTACTTATTCGTGACGGACGACCGCAGACGACGAAAGAAGCAGCATCATAAGGCTGTAATAGCAATACACTTTTGTCAGAGAAACTTTGATGGACTGATGATGTTATTTACCGTTTGGATTCTTTGGCCTGAATAATAAACGTATTACTCTTAACTTATAAAAATTAACACAACTTCAATTGTCCTCCATTCGTATACGTGTAACTCCATGTGCATGTTTGACTTTGCGAAAAGCCAGAAATAGTATCAACTAATATTTTAAGAATGAATAGACAATTTTTTTACGGCTTTGCAAAGGAGAACGTCACCGAAAAGGAACAATTGACGAGGTTTCGTTACCCTAAGAAAT
>PGFW01031526.1:1585-12930 GCA_003123925.1 Haematobia irritans | reverse complement strand
ACAACCATTTTCCTTAGAGAAAAAGTTTTGACCAAAATTTTCTATAAATTAAAGATTTTAAAATTTGGGAAAAGAAATAAAAATTTTTGGCAAAATTTTCTATAAGAAGTAAAATTTTGGCAAAATTTTCTTAGAAAATAAAATTTTGGCAAAATTTTCTTACTAGAATAATAAATTTCGATTAGAATGAAATTTTGAAAAAATTTTGATAGAAATAAATTTTGACAAAATTTTATAGAAATAAAAATTTTGACAAAATTTTCATCTAGGATAAAATTTTGACGAAAAATTTCGATTGATAAAATTTTTAATAAAATTTGATTTGATAAAATTTTCTAGGGAAATAAAGTTTTTTTATAGAAATAATTTCTATACAAATAAAATTTTTCAGAAATTTTTTTATAGAAATGAAATTTTTTATAGAAATTAAATTTTTGCTAAATTTTTATAGAAATAACATTTTAACAAAAATTTTCTAAAGAAATAAAATTTTGTTTACACAGCACAAATATACTAATCGGGGCCAAAATTAACTGATTCTGATTCGATATAGCTCAGAATTTCCGTCCATTCGTCCAAATATTTACAGTTTACGAGACAGAGGCCGCAGTTTTTAATAGATCTTTGGAAGCTGACAAGCTTTTTTCAGTGCACATATATTAATCGGAGTGCAGATTTACTAATATTGAGTGGTGACATTTCTGAGGGTTTCAAAGCTTCTCTAAGTGGTTTGCAACTGCAATGTGGAACGACCGTCTCTCCAGGCGTCGACTCGGCTATAAAAAAAGACAGGTCCCTTGTCATCTGAGCTTAACATGGAATCGCGGCAGCACCAGTGGATCAGAGAAAGAATTCCAACGCAATGTGGTTTCACCAATGGACTGAAATAGTCTAAGTGAGGCTGATACTCGGCTGCCACCGTAAACTAACTAATCTGTGTAGATATATGTTACAGAATTTCGCCTCCATCGTTTTATCTCTTTACAGGGATGGCATGCTTTTAGCAGATTTTCATGAGAGTCTTCGTGGTAATTTTTGTCAGCATAGAGACGAACGCTTAATACTCTATTAAAATTATTTTTTTTAGTTTCTCAAATACTTATAGAAATTTTATACACATTCTTCCCATGAGAATGACTCAATTTATGGCTTACATTTTCTATTACGAAGAATGGTTCCTTTATTAGATTAAAACTTAATCGAACTTGAAAGGACTTCGTAAAATTTATGTTCCTTACTTTCAAAACTCTATCCTTTCACACAATAAATTATAGTGTCATCTTGAAAAAATTAACTCATTACTAAACAAAATAGGGAAAAATAAAATAAATAAAATAAACACAAAACAAATTATGCTACCGTTGGTTGGTTTTTTCCAGTAACAGGGCTTTACAATTTGCGTAGCAATTTTCTGCTTGGCTGTGGTCGCGTCGTGGCGGCATAATCAACATGACCGCTGTCAAGTAACCACACACCTGCATAGTGAGTCGTGAATCCGATTAAGATAAATCAAGACGCAGCTGAGCTGCAGCGGCAGGCAAAGTAATACCATAATCCACGAACGAATAGCATGAATTTGACTTGATGCCAGCCATATTCGGAAAAAGCAGCAACTAATTAATTATCACAATGAATCGTTGGGAATAAATAAAGTAACAATAGCAACAACAAAAAAAAATCGAAATAGAAAAAATATTCTAATAGTATAAATGTAACATATAAATGTAGGAATTGTAATGGGAATAATTTGTCGATCCAGCTCGTATTGATTTATATATAGAATTATAGTCTAAAGAAAATGTCTGTCCATAATATGACAATTTTGTTTTTTTTTTTTTTGTAAGATTGTAACTTTGTATGTTTCTTCTAATCCGCACGATAACATTGACAATAAATATGTATTGCTGTATTGAGAATCTATAAGTTGTTAATAGACGCATATGGCGCAATTAGTTCGTAATGCAGAAAAGATGAAATTTGGTTAGGGAAAACACGAGGTGCACATACATAATAGAGTAGCAAAAACTATATTGGAAATCAAGTCACGAAAACTATAGTAGAACATATATTGTGAAACAGGTGATGAGCTAAAGTTTGTTTAACGAAAAAGTACTAAAACAGGTTATTAAAAATGTAGCTTCTCGAAGCGCAAAAAGGGGGTAAAATTACATAAAATCAAATTTAAAGACTGTTTGTCCAAATATACGTATAATTTAAATCTAGACAATTTGGAGCATTTTTTTTTTTGGATTCTTCTAAAAATAATCTTATTTTGAAAAATTTTGTCAAAATTTTTATTTGTAGTAGAAATTT
Organism: Haematobia irritans; assembly: GCA_003123925.1. Classification (NCBI taxonomy): domain Eukaryota; kingdom Metazoa; phylum Arthropoda; class Insecta; order Diptera; family Muscidae; genus Haematobia; species Haematobia irritans. Next base: position 10,617 of record PGFW01031526.1, on the reverse strand, counting down.
TGTCGAACATTTTATTTCTATAACAAATTTTCTGTCAAAATGTTTATTGCTAAGAAAATTTTTGTTCAAAATTTTTATTTCTATAGAAATTTTGTCAAATTTTATTTTCTATCATGAAAATTTTGTTAAAAATTTATGTTGCTAATGAAAATTTTGTCAACAATTTATTACTATCAGAAATTTTGTCAAAATTTTATTTCTATAGAAAATTTTGTCAACATTATTTCTATAAAAATTTTGTCAAGGAATTATTTATTCTATATAAGAATTTGTCCACAAATTTATTTCTTCAAGAAAGTTTGTCAAATTTTTTATTTCTATAGAAAATTTTGCTTAAAATTTTTAGCTTCTATAGAAAATTTTGTCGACATTTGTTATTTTCTATAAAAATTTTGTCAAAATTTATTTGGTAAGAAAATTTTTGTCAAAATTATTATTTCTATAAAACAAGAATTTTGTAGAGATATTATATATAATATACATAGAAATATATTGTCAAAAGATATATATATATATAGATATATAATAGATCAAAATTGTATTTCGTAAGGAAATTTTGTCAAATTTAATAAAGTTGTATACGATATAATATAATATATATATAACAAAAATACTTTAATCAACATTTTTAATTTTTATTAAAAATTTGATAAAATATATATATATATCTATAGAATTTTGTCAAAATTTTTTTCTATAAATATATATAGATATTTTATTTTATAGAAAATTTTGTCATATTTTATTTATATAAAAGATAATATATGTCCGAAAATTTATTGCTATAGAAAATTTTGTCAATATTTATTTCTATAGGAAATTTTGTCAAAATGTTATGCTATAGAAAATTTTGGTCATTATTCTTTTCTTATAGAAAATTTTGTCGAAATTATTATTTCTTATAGAAATTTTGTCAAATTTTAATATTCCTTCTGTTTTCTTTTTATCTTCGATATTTCGATCTCTTCGAATCATCGACGGGTATAGAATAAAATAAATAAAATTAAAAACCTATGTCACTGGTGTTGTCTCTCATGTTCTGTTGTTGTTACGCCTAGATGTGGTAAACCAAAATTTATTTCTATAACGAAAATTTTGCCAAATTTTTTTAATTTCTTATTATTATATAATTTAATTTTGAATTGTGCAAATTTTTTTCTATAGAAAATGTTGTCAAAATTTTATCATAAATAGACAATAAATTTAGTCCAAAATTTAATTTCTATAGAAAATTTTGGCAACAATTTTATTACTATAGAAAATTTAGTCAAAAATTTTAGTTTTATAGAAAAATTTTGATAAATCTTTATTTCTATGAAACTTGTGCCAAATTTTAAATATAAATTTCTTTAAGAAAATTATTTGTCAAATTTCAGCATAGAAAATTTTTGCACAACATTTTTATTTCTATAGAAAATTTTGCAAAATTCGTATGTCTTATAGAAAATTTTAGCAAACATTTTTATTTCTATAGAAAATTTATCATCTTTGTATTTAAGAAAATTTCAATTTATTACTTCTAAATGAAGAATTTCTATCAAATTTATTTCATGAAAATTTATCCAACAATTTTATTTCTTTATACGATTTTAAATTTTTGTATATAATTATTATTTCTTAGAATATTTTGTCAAAATTTTTATTTCTAAGAAAATGTATCAAAATTTTAATTTCTAAGACAATTTTGACAAAATTTTATTTCTATAAGAAAAATGCTGTGGCACAATTTCATTTTCCATATAAAAATTTTGTCAAAACTTTAATTTATTTCCTATAGGCATTTTTTCAACAATTTTTATTTCTATAACAATTTATGTCAAAATTTTATTTCTAAATAGAATTTTTAAAATTTTATTTCTATAAGAAATCTTTGTTAACATATTATTCTATAGAAAATTTTGTTAAAATTTTATTTTAATAGAAAATTTGTTAACAGTTTTATTTCAAATAGAAATTTTTGTCAAAATTTTATTTCTTTAGAAATTTTGTTAAAATTTTATTTTTATTAAATTTTGTCACTTTATTTGCCCAATAGAATATTTGTAAAAATTTTATTTCTACAGAAAAATTTTGTCACAATTTATGTCTATTATAAATTTTGTCAAAATTTTATTTTTATAAAAAATTTTGTCAAAATTTCCTTTTCTTACAAAATATTGTCAATATTTTTATTTATAAGAAAATGTTTGTCGAAAAATTTATTGCTATTAGAAAATTTTGTCAAAATTTTCTGTTGATATAGACAAATCTTGTCAATATTGTTATTTCTATAGAAAATTTTGTCGAAATTTATTGCTTATAGAAAATTATTGTCAATTTTTTTCTAATAAAAATTTTTGTCGAAATTTTTATTTCTATAAGAAAATTTTGTCAAACTTGTATTTCTTTCTGTTTTCTTTTTTTAACTTCAGCTCGAGGTCAGAGTTTTATTTTCTGTTTTATTTTTATACTTTCGATATATTCGTCTCCTTCGACAATATCGACGGAAATAAATAAATAATAAAATTAAAACCTATGTCAGATGGTGTTGGTCCTCGTCATTTTGTTGATGTTACCGGGGCCAGAAGGTATATAACAAAGGTCAAAAAAAACAACAAAAAAACAAACGTACATAAAATTTTATTTCTATAGAAAAATTTTATTTCTATACACAATTTTATTCACATTTTATTCTTATAAAAAAATTTTATCAAAATTTTATTTTTATAAAAAATTTTGTCAAATTTCTATTTTTAGGAAGAAAATTTTTTCAATTTTGTTTTTATAAAATTTTGGCCAAAATTTTCAATTTTATACAAAATTTGTCAAATTTTTATTTCTATAGTGAAAATTTTGTCAAAATGTTATTTCTAATAGAAAATTTTGTCAAATGTTATTTCTATAGAAAATTTTGTCCAAAATTTTATTTCGTATAGTAAAATTTTGTAGAAAATTTTAATTTTCTATAAAAAATTTTGCAAAATTTTATTTCTATAGAACATTTTTGTTCAAATTTTTTATGTACTATTGAAAATTTGTCAAAATTTTATTTCTAAGAAAATTTTTGTCAAAATGTTATTTCTATAGAAATTTTGTCAAAAATTTATTTCTCAATAGATAATTTTTTGTCAAAATTTTATTCTATAAGAAAATTTAGCAAAATTTTATTTCTATAGAAATTTTAAGCAAAATTTTATTTGTATAGAAAATTTTTTTCAAAATTTGTATTTCTATAGAAAATTTTTGTCAAAATTTTATTTCTATAGAAAATGTTGTGCGACAATTTATTTCTATATAAAATTTTGTCAAAATTTATTTATTTTATAGAATTTTTTTTCAACAATTTTATTTTCTATAAAAATTTTGTCAAACATTTTATTTCTTTAGAAAAATTTTGTTTTAAAATTTTATTTTATATATAATTTTGTCAAATATTATTTCCATAGAATATTTGTAAAATTTTATTTCTAGCAGAAAATTTTGTCCAAACAATTTAAATGTCTATATAAATTATTTGGTCAAAATTTTTATTTTTTATAAAAAATTTTGTCAATATTTTTATTTAATATAGAAATTTTGTCGAAAATTTAATTGCTATAAGAAAATGGCTCTAATATTGTCAAAATTTTGTTGGCCTATCAGAAAATTTTTTGTCATAATTTTATTTCTATAGGACATTTGTCAAAAAAATGTTATTGCTATAGAATAATTTTTTGTCAAATTTTCTTTCTATGGAAAATTTTGTCGAAATTTTATTTCTATAGAAAATTTTGTCAAAATTTTATTTCCTTACTGTTTTTCTTTTTGTAAATTCAAGCTCGAGGATTCAGAGTATTTATTTTAGTTTTATTTTTAAAAATACCTTGATATTTCGATCTCCTTCGGAAAGATCACCGACGGGAACAAAACAACAAACGTACTATAAAATTTTATTTCTATAGAAAATTTTATTTCTGATAACGAAATTTTTAAACATTTTATTCTATAAAAAATTTTATAGACAAAATTTTATTGTCTGTAGAAAAATTTTGTAATTTTCAGTTGTTGTCAAAGAATTCTTTTCTAATCTTTTGTTTTATACAAAATTTGCATTTTCATTTTTATAAATTTTGTCAAATTTTATTTCTATAGAAAATTTTGTCAAAATGTTTGTTACTATAGAAAATTTTTGGCGTCAAAATTTTATTTCTCTAGAAATTTTGTCAAGAATTTTATTATCTTAAAATTTTGTCAAAATTTATTTCTATAAGAAATTTTGTAAATTTTTTATTACTAGAATTATTGTAAAATTGTATTTATGAAAATGTGAATTTTATTTCTAAGAAAATTTTGTCAAATGTTTTTCTATGAAAATTTTTATTGATTCTATCAAATTTTACTTTTTATTCTATCGAATTAGAAAATTTTTTTTTATAGAAATTTTTTATATTGTTTTCTATAAGAAAATTTGTGCACAAATTTATTTCTATAAAATTTTGTCAAAAATTACTTTTTCTATATGGAATTTTTTTCAACAAATTTATTTTACTAGAAAATTTTGTCAAAATTTTATTTCTATAGAAAATGTTTGTACAAATTGTTATTTTTATAAAAATTTGTCAAATTTTTTTTCATAGAATATTTTGTAAAAAATTTTATTTCTACAGAAAATTTTGTCAATCAATTTATGTCATAATAAAATTTTGTCAACAAATTTTATTTTTTATAAAAAATTTTGGTCAATATTTTTTTTTTTTATTTATATAGAAATTTTGTCGAAAATTTATTGCTAATAAGAAAATTTTGTCAAAAATTTTGGTTGGCTATACGAAAATTTTGTCAATATTTTATTTTCTATAGGAAATTTTGTCAAAATGTATTTGATATAGAATTTTTGTCGAATTTTATTTCTATAGAAAATTTTGTCAAAATTTTATTTCCCGTTCCTGTTTTTTTTGTAAATTCAAGCTTCGAGGTAGAGTTTTTATTTTCTGTTTTATTTTTATTACTTCGATATTTGATCTCCTTCGGAAATCACCGACGGGAATAAAATAAATAAATAAATAAAGCCTATGTCAGCTGGTGTTGTTCCTCTCAATTTCTGTTGCTGTTACGCGCCAGAAGGTAATAAACAAAAAGGTCAAACACAAAAACAACAAACGTACATAAAATTTTATTTTCTTATAGAAATTTATTTCTATACACATTTATAACTTTTATTTTTATAAAAATTTTGTCAAATTTTTTTTTATAAAATTTTGTCAAATTTCTATTTTTTAAAGAAATTTGTGTCACAAATATTTATTTTGTACAAAATTTGTACAAATTTTATTTCTTAGGAAAATTTTGTAAAATTTTATTTCCTATAAAAATTTTGTCAAAAGATTTTATTTCTATACAACATGTTTTTGTCAAAAAATTTATTACTATAGAAATTTTGTCAAAATTTAATTTCTAAAGAAAATTTTGTCAAAATGTTATTTCCTATAGAATATTTTGTCAAAAATTTTTATTTCTATAGAACATTTTGTCAAATTTATTTTCTATAGAATTTTTTTCAAAACTTGTATTTCTATAAAGAAAATTTTGTCAAAATCTTTATTTCTATACGAAAATGTTGATGCACAATTTATTTCCAATATAGAATTTTGTCAAAAATTTATTTATTTTCTATAGGAATTTTTTTCAAACAATTTTTATTTCTAATTACAATTTTGTCAAATTTTTATTTCTTAAAATTTTGTTAAAATTATTTTATATAAAATTTTGTCAATTTTATTTCCAATAGAATATTTGTAAAATTTTATTCTACAGAAATTTTGTAACAATTAATGGCTATATAAAATTTTGGTCAAAATTTTTATCTTTTATAAAAATTTTGTCAATATTTTATTTATATAGAAATTTTGTGAAAATTTATTGCTATAGGAGAATTTTGGTACAAAATTTTGTTGCTATAGAAAATTTTGTCAGATATATTTATTTCTATAGAATTTTAATCAAAAATGTATTGCTATAGAAAATTTTGTCAATTTTCTTTTCTATAGAAAATTTTGTCGAAATTTTATTTCTATAGAAAATTTTGTCAAAATTTTATTTCTTCTGTTTTTCTTTTTGTAAATTCAAACTCGAGTCAGAGTTTTATTTTCTGTTTTATTATTTATACTTCGATTTTCCGATCTCCTTCGGAATCATCGACGGGATAAATAAATAAATAAATTAAAACCTAATGTCACTGGTGGTTGTCCTCTTATTTCTGTTGTTTGTTAGCCGGCCGTGTTGGTACCAAGAATTTTATTGCTATGAAAATTTTTTCAACGTTTTTTATTTCTATAAAAAATTCTGTCAAACATTTTTTTTTCTAGTAACAAATTTTTGTCAAAAGTTTTATTTTCTATAGACAATTTTGTAAAAATTTTATTTTTATAGAAATTTTTTTTTCGCAAAAGTGTCAACTTTATTGCAACCCTGATTGTAAGCCCCCTTAATACTAATAAAGGTCAGTTCACAAATACAAACCATACAAATGATCGTAATAGTGTGACCCTCCTTAAAGCTATTCCATAGATCTTTTATTGAGAGTTTTTTACGCGTAAAAAATATCCAGTGTAATCTTAGTAGAGAGAGGTTGAAGGATTTGGTTACCACGGTGGTTGGGCAATGATTAGCATGTCTGGCATTCATACAAAAGGGACATGGTATCAATTGCATTTTACATCAAGAGCTTTTCAGTGGTGGGTTATCCCTCTCAGTAATGGCTGGTGAATTCTGACTGTTTTAAGGGTTCTTAGTGGTTTTCACGCAATGCGGAACGTCGTTACGGGTCGGAAATATAAAAAGAGGTCCTTGTCATTGAGCTAAACATAGAATCGGGAAGTTCAGCACTGTTCAGCATCCAACGGACTGAAAAGTCTAAGTAAACCTGAAATATCTGGCTGCAACTATACTTAACCAAACGTAATCTAGAATGGATTTTACTCTCTATACTAAAATTAGTCGAAATACGAAGGTTTGCTTTTTTATACTTTGGTTTTAAAGGACAAAAAAGAAATATTAATTATACGTCGTTGTTTTTCAAAATATTCCCTATTAAGATACATACACTTTTGCATGCCTCTGAACCAAAAGACGAAGCATTTTTGCCACTCTGATTGAGGTATCTCCAAACAAAAGTTACTGTAAACGACCGATCTGTCAGTTGGCAACACTAGGATTGCCCAATCACGAAATATAAAAGACAACCCTCGTACCATAAAATTGTAAACGGTAATACTACACATAAACAAAATAATGACAGTATTATACAACGTTCACACTATACTCGAAATCTCCTTTTTGTCTTTTGAAAACAGCAATTTGTGACATAGTGTGAACATATGCGTTTTAGGACATAATAAGCAGGCGAACTAATTAAAAAAAAATTGAAACCTACCAGAAAATTGGTTAATTTTAGACTGATTTAACTAAATTATATTCCAAATAGCTGATATCATAGAAATATCATAGAAGAAAATTTAGTAGACAAAAATTTATTTGTCTTTCACATCATTGATTGATTCGTATTTTGGAGGAAAAACTTCTGTTTGCGAACTACTTGTAAGGAATAATTCAATAAATTATAATTTATGCTTTATATAATTTTTTCTGCTAAGTATTTAACTAAAATAAGCTGAAAAAAGATTAAGAATGAATTGAAACTTTCTTCATATTAGAGAAATTAAGACTAAGACATAAGCTATGAATTAAAAATATCTTAAATTGGGCTTCAGTGTCCCTTGTTTGAGTGTATAATAGGTACCGTTTATCGAGTTATAATTTTTAGAGCGAAAAAAACAACTAGCGAATTATGACATGAACATGGCTTTGGAGAAAACAATTGACTACCTATGGCATTACTTTTTTCCAATTGACTACTCTTATACGCCGAAAAAGAACTAAAAACCGCAAGTAAACGATTGGTGAATTAGTTCAGAATTTTATCTCTGATTTGTAGTACGCTAATTATCGTTAGTTAATCGATGTACTTACGTGTACACAAACTAAAAAAGTTAAACAATATGAGAAATACAGTAAAAACTCGATTTCACCTTACAATCCTAAACAAAAAATCGATTGCTAAATAATTATTTCTTTAAGTGTAAAACGGTTGTCAATTTTTCCCTTTGTTATTTATGGCCAACTGGGTTGGACAATCCAATTCAAATACGTATACACATTGGTTTACAATGTAACAAACCATTTGGAGATACATAGTCGAAATATCATTCGTTGGGATATTTAGATGAATGAAACATGCATACCACGTGCACTCTGTGCCACTTTAATTCGAAACATATCGAGAAGACTAGTGATGAAATTGATTTTCAGGGTATTGCTGCTGCACCCTAACTTGGTATTTGAGGTATTGTGAAGTTATTTGTTGCATACAATCAACAGGAAATGAATATCACAAAGAATTCAGGTTATTTATTTGGATTTTTAATTTTGTTTTCTATTTTCTGAGGATAGGTCAAATCGTAAAAACATATCATAGGAGTGAAATCAAGAATTAAATTGTGAAAAAAGTTAAATAGCAGAGTATGGAGAAGGTCTTGTACAGAAAGATAAAAACTTTGGAATAATTGTTACAAGAAATTTATTTGTTAATAATATTTTTATTAAATTATTTCAATATTTTACGCGTCTATGAGCTTTGATATCAAATTTTTTATTTTCTATTTTATAATTAGGTAATTTTTCCTCCCTTGTTTGATTTTGTATCTTGCTGAAAAGTTGGCGAATTAAACTTATTTGTGAATTGTCAATAAATAAACTTAATACGTAGACTTAATACTTAGGGCTTTACATGAATTTTTGCACATCTTTTTCGGCATCCATTACTGTCGCATCAAAATCTTTTTACTCTCTTATCTCAATAAAACTGAATTTGTACTCCTCACGTTCCACATTGATACATGTTTTCTATTTTCTTTGCATTTTTGCCTTTTGGATACTCTCGATAGTTAATTCAACTTATTTTTCTCATTGCTGAGAGAAATAAGATACAGTTCACATTAATACACATAGGGAGGTTT
>PGFW01031521.1:19259-29888 GCA_003123925.1 Haematobia irritans | reverse complement strand
CTAACTTTATTTCTGATTACAATTTTCTAGTGTAAGAGAGTCTGTCTGCCATCCTGTCAACTTGCTCGTATAGTATACCAATTTTTCGTAGAAGCTTTACTTCTAAATTCATTGTGTTCTACATGGTATCCAATTTCCTTTTCACACAGTAGACCACAAAATTTTCACAAGAATGAGAAGGAAAAAAAAACAACAATCTTTTCATATAGGTCTTCTAATGTGATGGTTTCGAATCTCACTGCCTCAACTCGCTCTTCTGTTTAATGTGGTGAACGGGTTAAGAATTTGCTGTGGCTTATTTGGTCTATATAGAAGTTCTTGTATTAGTAATATAATGTCCGTCCACACTAAAGACATACACAAACATACAAGTGAAATCTTGGCGCTGTTGTTGTTACAGTCGCCGTTTTGTTTCTTTTTTTTTTGTTCCATAGTAAGTAACCTATTTGGCATCAAGAATTGAAATCGTATAGCTCTTTAACAAAAAATTTCAAATGTACATAGATTCGAAGTATGACAAAGAGCATGTGGTCATTGAATTGATATGGGTATGTATTAGATTGTACTAGGCTCTTATGCACCATAGTACGTACGAAAAGCCCGTCATAAAACAGAAAAACAACAGTACTAGGGTGTATTTGGCCTTGAACATTTTCATATACTTTTTCTGAGGGTAGTCATTTGTTGATGCTAACTGGAAACAAGACAATGTGTGGTCCTTCGCCCATTAAGTGAATTCAGAAATTCGCGTTCCTCCGCTAGTCGTATGTTTTTGAAGCAAAACATAATATTGAATTAATATTAAGTCTTAGGATTAAAAACCAAAAATAAAATCAGATGAAATAAAATCGTTCATACCATTTGAAATTTAAATTTTGTAGATTTTTACCACCAGTATTAGAATGAGAAAAATCGAAAATTTTACTACTAGTTGCGTACAGTTTGGACGGTAAATGCGACTTCTATCCCCTCAAAAAGTTAAATCAGGGGACCGGCATACATGAGGCCATATCAAATACTTACCGATATAAATCAAGTCTGACATAATTCGGTATGGACCTAGGTTGGATATAGTGGCAACCCATTATTTTAGGCTCACTTTGACTTTCAGTCCATTGGAATCTCTTATCAATAAATGTTGTCCGATTTTATGTTTACCTCAATGAGAGGCCGAACGCCGTTTTATGTTCACTGTTTTCACAGTTGATAGAATTTTACCAAATATGTAGATTTTTTTATTGTTTTGTAGATTGGTAGAATTCTTGATGTTTTGATAGAGATTTTGTACAAAGGTACTTCATAAATTTTTCTATAGATAATAAAATTTTTGAAAAACATTTTCTATAGAAATAAAAATTTTGACATAAATTTTTCTATAGAAATAATTTTTGACAAAATTTTCTAAAGCATATAAAATTTTGACAAAAATTTTCTATAGAAATAAAATTTTGAAAAACTTTCTCTAGAATAAAATTTTGAAAAACTTCTCGAGAAATAAAATTTTGACAATATTCTATGGAACTAAATTTTGACAAAATTTTCTATAGAAATAAAATGATTGGACACAATTTTCTATGGAAATAAAATTGTGTAACAAAATTTTCATAGAAATAAATTTTGACAAAATTTTCTATAGAATAAAATTTACTAAAATTGTCTTATAGAAATCAATTTTGAAAATTTTGGCAAAATTTTCAATAGAAATAAAATTTTTGCAAAATTTTTATAGAAATAAAATTTGAAAAATTTTCTATAGAAATACAATTTTGCAAAAAATTTTCTTATAGAAAATAAAATTGTGACAAAATTTTCTATGGAAATAAATTTGTTACAAAATTTTCTATAGAAATAAAATTTTTATCAAAATTTTCTATAGAAATAAAATTTTACAAAATCTTCTATAGAAATAAAATTTGACAAAATTTTCTAAGAAATAAATTGTCACTATTTTATAAAAAAATTTGAAAATTTTTTGACAAAATTTCTATGAAATAAAATTGTTTCAAAATTTTCTATAGAAATAAAATTTTTACAAAAATTTTCTTTTAGAAATCAAAAATTTTGACAAAATTTTTCTATAGAAATAAAATTTTGACAAAATTTTCTATCAGAATAAATTTTGACAAAATTTTCTATTGAAAAAAAATTTTGACAAAATTTTCTATGGAATAACACTAATTTTGACAAAATTTCTATTAGTAAATAAAAATTTTTCGTAGAAATAAAGTTTGAAAAAATTTCTATATAAATTAAAATTTTTGATAAATTTTCTATAAAAATAAAATTTTGACAAAATTTCTATAGAAATAAAACTTTTAACTTAGAAAATCCATGGAAATAAAATTTTTGACAAACATTTTTTATAGAATAAAACTGCGAATTAATTTACATATAGAAAATGAAAATTTTTGAAATTTTTGACAAAAATTTTCTATATGGAAATCAAAATTTGTTGCAAATTTTTATAGAAATAAAATTTTGACAACGTTTTTTATTAGAAATAAAATTTCTATAGAATTAAAATTTTCTATGAAATGAAAGTTTGGAAAATTTTTCTATTAGAAATAAAATTTTGTCAAATTTTCTATAGTAATAAAATTTTGCACAAATTTCTATAGAAATAAAACTGTGACTTAAATTTTCTATAGAAATAAAACTGTGACTAAATTTTCTATAGAAATAAAATTTTGTCAAAATTTTCTGAAATAGAAATAAAAATTGTGACAAAATTTTCTATAGAAATAAAATTGTTGACAAATTTTCTATAAGAAATAAAATATGTGATCAAAATGTTTTCTATAGAGAATAAAATTTTGACAAAATTTCTTCAGGCAACTAAAAATTTGACAAAATTTACTGTAGAAATAAAATTGTGACTAAATATTCTATAGAAGTAAAATTTTGACAAAATTTCCTACAGAAATAAAATTTTGACAAAATTTTCTGTAGAAATAAATTTTTGACACAATTTTCTGTAGAAATAAATTTTTGGCAAAATTTTCTGTAGAAATAACTTGTGACTAAATATCCTATAGAAATAAAATTTTGAAAAATTTTTTACAAAATTTTCTATGGAAATTCAATTTTTAAAATATTTTCTATAGAAATAAAATTTTGACAAAATTTTCTATAGAAATAAAATGTTACAAAATTTTTTATAGAAATTAAACATTGACAAAATTTCTATAGAAATAAAATTTTGACGAAATTTTTTTATAGAAATAAAATTTGGACAAAATTTTCTATAGAAATACAATTTGACAAAATTTTCTATAGAGAAATTAAATTGATACAGAATAACTCTATATTTCACATGTCAAGTACATCGATAAAAATTATGTGTCTTGATGTCATGGACCGATGTAAACAATAATTCGTCAATATTTTTGTGATCTAAACAGCATGGACACATTACAGGCAAACTGACAGGTAACTAAATATTTCACCTAGGCGGCTTTAGGTTGAGTTGTCCTAAGTAATTCCTTAGAGGCTGTAAATGTCTTTATGAAAATGAATATGTCGCTGTTTCCTTGGTTGTGGTTAGTTTGAGTCGATTTTTGGTGTCAGCAATTGCTTTTCAAAATATCTCAAACCGACCTAGTAACCACACACATACACACATGTAGTACGACATTAGCTGGGTAAAGAGTAAAGACGTTTTAGCCATAGAAATACTGAAAATATGTAAGTTTAAATTTTGGTTTAGGTTGCCAAATCCGGAGTATTGTTGACAGCGTTAGAGACGCCAAAAAATATTGAAAAGTCATAGAGCAGTAGCAAAAAAACAAACCATCCAAACTCATACTCAATGGTCTACAAATGGAAACGAATCTCAAATCTCCTAAACTTAGGGCAAGAGGGACAAATGCAAGGCGCAAGAGGATTGTGCTTCAATCCTCTAAAATGTTTGACTAGCAAAAGGGGTAAAGTCAACAAACTCTCCCTTTTCACTCTAAACCAGTGCCAATGGTTCCGAAAAAAATACAAAAAAAAAACGGACTACAACGGAAAGAACGAAAAATGGAATAGACTTGTACTCACAAACAATGACAGTGACTGGATTAAGTTGGATGGGTGAGATAATTTTGCAAATAATTGGACTAAAAAGGTTTTCCGTTGCATGCAATGTTGTTGGTTCTATTGATGCCAAACATGATTGTGACCATTGTGTACTGATGCATGAATGTCGAAAAGTATTGTATGTGTGCGTGTGTGTGGATGTTTATGTGTGTTCATCTAAGTCTCATCACAAAGCCAAGCGAAATGCAATTAAGGTCGTAAGCTTAGACTCTATGACCGGAAACGGAAGAGACGATTTTGTTAGGACAATCTCACATGCTGGATTAATATTTACAATGGTATTTCGAGTATTTAACAGTTATCATTCTTACAGCAGTTTATTGAAAAATAAAATTATCTAAGAGCAGATATTATTACGGATTCAATTGAGAGATATTTTTCTATTTACGATCCCAACAAAAAAAAAGCTTCCAAAAAGTAGTTTGGATCCCAACACTTGGATTTTTCTTAAAAAAAATCTTTTTTTTTATGTATGCATCGTTTTTATTTTTTATTTTTCTATTAAAATTAACAAAAAAATTAAATATTCTCTTAATTGCAAAATCTTCTTCAAAGAAACTCCCAATGGAAAGCCGAATAAAAGTCAATGCGCACAGCGTTCAAATCTCAAGCGGGGGATTGAACATTAATTTTTTTTATTATTATTTTTTTAACTTTTTTATATAATTTTCTATTTTTTTCATTTTAAGTGTCCAAATTTGCACTTCAAAATAGCTTTTGCTTACTTTCAATACTTGTCCACAACTACAGAAAAATAGACAAAAAATCATTGGGGATCCCAAGAAGCGCTTTAGAAGAATGTTTGTGACTCTGTCCAAAAGGACTTACATCGGGAAGTGGCGAAAAAACTTGATCGGGGGAATCCGCGGATGCCGCTTTAACAGAAATGTTATGTGGAACAACTTCAATTTTTTTTGCTGGGGATATACACGTGAATGACAAACTTAGTATAACCTCCTTAATTCATATCTATTATGATGGTGGATAAAGAAAGGCGGGAATTGATATTGAGTTTAAAGGAGTATGTTTTAGGCCCTTAAATGACGCGCATTAAGGTCAGGCATAGATAGTTATTTTGTTTTATTAAATTGTAGTGAAAAAGTTTTTATTACCCTCCCCATAGGATGGGGGTATATTAACTTTGTCATTTCCGTTTTGTAACACCATCGAAATATGCTCTAAAACCCTTAAAAAGTTATATATTCTGGGTCGTTGGGATATTCCGAGTCTACTTAAGCGCAGTCCGTCATCGTCCGTCCGTCTGTTGCAAATCACGCTGAACTTCGAACGAACAAGGCTATCGATGGTATTGCAAATGGGCCATATCGGTCCACTATTTACGATTATAGCCCCATATAAAGGACCCTCAGATTTGGCTTGTGGAGCCTCTAACAGAAGCCATATTTTCACATCCCCATCCGGTCCTGAAATTTGGAAACATGGTGTTTCTGGTATTCGTGGTCTCTAACAACCATGCCGAAATTAGTCCACCATCGGCTCCTATCTATATATAAGCTCCCCATATACAACCGATCCCAGATTTGGTTTGCGGAGCCTCAAAGAGAGCAAATTTCTTTCCCGATCCGGCTGAAATTTGTACATGTGTTGGTAATATGCGTCTCTAATAACCATCAAAAAATCGGTTCACATCGGTCCATAATTATATATAGCCCCCATATAAAAACCGATCCCCAATTTGGGCTTTGCGGAGCCTGAAAGAGAAGGCAAAATTTCAACCGATCCGGGCTGAAAATTTGGTACCATTGATGTTGGCATATTGGTCTCTTAATAACCATTGCAAAAATGTCTACATCGGCCATGAATTATATATTAGACCCCATATAAAATCGAATCTTCCAGATTTGACTCCGGATCCCTCTTTGGAGGAGCAAAATTCATCCGATTCCGGTTCAAATGTGGATCGATGGTGTTATTTATTTGATCTCTAAATCGTGCAAAACATGCGTCCACATCGATTTCATAATTTAATATATAGCCCCCATATAAACCCGATCCCCCAGATTTGGCTTGCTGAGGCCTCTAAGAGAAGCAAATTCCATTCGAATCCCGGTTTGAAAGTTTTGAACATTGTCTGTTGTATATTGGTCTTCTAACAACCCGTGCCTGAATTCGGTCCATATCGGTTCCAATAATTTATATAATAAGCCCGCCATTATAAACCGCTTCTCCAGATTCGACCTCCGCGCTCTTGGAGGAGCAAATTCACGCGATCGTTCAAATTTGGAACGTGGTGTTCGGTATATGGCCGCTAACAACCATACCAAAATTGCGTCCATAATCGGTCTATAGTTAATATATAGCGAATCTCCAATTCACCAAAGAGTGGTACAATCGGTTCATAATCATGGTTGCCACTCGAGCCAAAAATAATCTACCAAAATTTTATTCAAATAGAATTTTTTTTTAAATTTTATTTCTATAGAAAATTTTGTCAAATTTTTTTCTATAGAAAATTTTGTTAAAATTTTTTATCGGTTCGTATAATCATGGTTGCGGACTCGAGCCAAAAATATCTACCAAAAATTTTATTCTGTATAGAAAATTTGTTGTCAAAATTTTATTTTCCAAAAAAAATTGTCAAAATATTTTATATTCTAATTCTTATGTCTATAAAAATTTTGGTCAAACTGAATTCTATATACGTATTTGATCGATCTTTTTTGATTCAATATATACTACGTATGGACTTTACATACAATTTAGGAGAGCGGTTTAGGAGTTTTAGATACCTTGCCATCGACAAGCGTTACCGCAACTTATATAATTCGATTGTGGATGGCACCGTTTAGAAGAAGTTTCCACGTAATCCATGGTGGAGGATACATAAGCTTCGGCCTGGCGGAACTTACGGCCGAATATACTTGTTTTTTTTTTTTTTTTTTTTATGGAAGTGGTGCAAAATTGGCGCAGAAGCGATTAATTTAACATGGACTTGTCATAGGACGAATGTCCATCATTTCAACAGCCGTTGCACTGAATTTGAATCACTTTTAAAAATGTGATCTGAATTCAGTGTTTTGGATGGGAATTAAAAAAATTTGTGATATTTGGACAACACTAAAAATTTTTATAATTTTTTATGATTTTCAAAGCACTCTAACGCTTGTCTGAAACGTTTGATCTCAAATATTTTCAAAAATTCGCAATTCTCCATAATGGATTTAGCATTTTTATCGATAAAACTTTAATAATTTGTTCCATTTTATTAATTGTTATTCTGTTTTAAATCTATTTGAAACAAGAAAGTTAAAATTCCCCATTAAAAGCATGACAAAACGAGTTATAACAAGTGTATGCAGCAGTAAGTTCGGCCGGGCCGAATTTTAAATACCCACCACCACGAATCAAATATTATAGTTTCCTTTGAAATATCTGGGGGTTTTGATGACACATATTCTCCCAAGCAGAGTAGTTCAACTAGTAGACTTCCCGAAAATAAATTTGAAGATTTTACCTATGAAGACTATATCAGATTATGGATTTATAAGAACCATTTTTGTTTGAGTTTTAGAGGAGTCATTAACATCTCTTGTAAGAGTGCAAGAAAATAATGAAATAAGGCCTTGGAATCTAGAATCTGTAGATTTTCATCCCCATTATTTAAATGATTACGAGATGTCAAATCTGGAAATTTTACATTCAGTTTCAAGCAATTTTCATGATCAGTGCGGCTTCTATACCCTCAAGTACCGATAAAAACTAAATCCGATACACATTTTTGTGAGTCTAAAATACCAGTAACATATATTTACAACTTTAGGCAAATCGGATAAAAACTACGGTTTCTAGGAGTTAAATCGGGAGATCCCTCTATATGGGGGCTATACCAAAACATGGACCGATGTTCACCATTTTTGGCACACCTCTAGATTTCCAATTTCAGGCAAATTGGATAAAAACTACGGTTTCTATAAGCCCAAGAGTAAACTCGAGAGATTCGGACTATATGGGAATATACAAAAAATTGGACCAATACACGCCTTTACATGATATTTGTGCGTCCAACAATACCTCTAGATTTCCAATTTCCGCGCAAATAGGAATAAAAACTTACGGTTGTATATAAGCCCAAGAAAGTAAAATCTGGACACGGGTCTATATGGGGGGCTATATCAAAACGTTGACCGATACTCACCATTTTCGGCACACTTTTTTATGGTCTTAAAATACATGTAGATTTCAAATTTCAGGCAAATTGGATAAAAACTACGGATTCTAGAAGCCCAAGAAGTAAAATCAGGAGATCGCGTCAATATAGGGGGCTATATTCAAAACATGGACCGATTACTCACCATTTCGGTTCACCTATTTATGGCCATAGAATACCTCCAGAATTTCCGATTAGGGCATATTGCGGTAAACATTAACGGAATTCTTGAAAAGACCAAGAAGTAAAATCGGGAGAATCGCCCTTCTATATGTGTGGCTATACATCAAACACCGGACCATGACCTCTCACCATTTTTCGGCCACACGTCTTAAGGAATCCTTAGGAAGTACCTCATAGATATTCAAATCTCCGGTAAATTGGATTAAACTAGAAGCTCAAGAAGTCAACGAAAATGGGAGAATCGAAGTCTACTATGGGGGTTTATATTCAAAACATTAGACCGATGACACCCATTTTCGACACATTTATCTTGTCCCGTCTTAAAAATACCTATTAGGATTTTTTCAATTTCAGGCCAAATCGGACTAGCCAAAATCGCGGAAATCGGTTCACTATGGCGGCTATAGCAAAATACGATGGACGCCGATTAGGGCACCCATGATTTGCGGTACACTTTTTGATGCCTGGTCCTTAAAATATACCTCTAAATTTCCAATTTCGGGCCAAATTGGATTAAAAACTACGCGGTTTTATAACCCAAGACCCCAAATTAGGGGGGTCCGTTTATATGGGGGACTATATAACAACCCTGGACGATATAGCCCATCTTCGGAAACTTGACGTTGCCTAGCAAACAAAATACGAATCCTGCGCCAAATTTCAAGACGCATAGCGCCATTATTGAAGGGTGGTAGCCCCATGATCTACACAGACAGCACGCGGGGACAGGCACGGACATGCTTCTATATCGTCCTTAGAATTTCCCCCCTCAGATATATGTATAAAATAGATTTTACTAATATATATATATATATATATATATATTATATATATATTATATATATATATTATATATATATATTATATATATATATATAATATATATACTATATATATATATATTATATATATATATATATATAATATAATTATACTTTAATTAAGTTGGAAATCGATATTTCGATGCATCCGTGTTACAAAACGGAATGACAAAATTATTATACCCCCGTCACCTTCTGTGTTGGTGGATAAAAAATTGCAATTAAAGGAACTTCCTTTGCAGTTAAAACAAAGAACATCTTTTGGGGGCATTTATTTGGAAGAGCTTTTAAAGAACTTCCTCTAAGAAGAACTTTAATTTTTTGAGTGGGTTAATAATTATATTTTAAAGAAAATAAACCTTTGAAATTGTACTTTGGATTATTCCCCTTTAAATCTATAATAAAATATGCAAAAAATATATAAAAATAAATACTTCGCATAATTACCTAAAAGTTTGTAGATTTTCAACAAGGTAATTAAACGGGGATTACTGTATAATCTTCGTTTATGGCTACTGTCCACATTGTTTGCCCCTTGTTTACAATTTGTAAACTGTATGTAAGCGTTGTCTAGTAGTGGTTTAGATATATATTAAACAACATAAGCGGGGAGAAAACAACGATTGAGTAATTCACGTGAAAAGTTGACAAATTTATAATCATAGTTTGCAAGTCATAATTGAAAATTCTGAACATATTTCATTTGTCTAATAAACGAACAGTATCTATAGATGTTCCGCCTTCTGTTCGTGGTTACATTCATCTCGTATTTAATAAGTTGGCAAGTTCTTTGATGACGGGAAAGATAAATGAACGAAACCGAAGCTTCATGACTTCAGACCAAGTTTCCAACGAACGAAGGGCTAAGAATAAACGGAAGCAATTCTTTTTGAAATGTAGTGATGATGACTGAAGATGATGAGAAGGCTTGCTGTTTGTGGCGTTTAAAGTTTTGTGGTATCCTTTTGTTGTTTCAGCCTTTGGGTTGTTTCACGGCCCTTTTTATATAGCTTCAGCATATTCCTCGCTTCACTTTTCTCTTTGAGGATAATGGTCATATGTCTGTGTGGGAATAGCATCTAATAAATAATAACATATCTATCCATTCACTGTCTACTAGATATTATTATTATGACGATGGTGAGGATGGCAATGTAGAGAAAACATTTAGGCTGACAGCAAGCTTTCGACAATGAATACGCCATAATGTAACAGGAATATGGCTAAAGATGCGTTTGCAAAGATATCTTGAGGCATACACTTATCTTTAGGCAAAACACTTAGAAAAATTGAGTTATAGGATATAAATGAAAATGTTAAATATTCGACCGTCATCTTTAGAAAGTCCAGGACAATAGAGAGTTAGCTATCTTAGTA
>PGFW01031521.1:0-10613 GCA_003123925.1 Haematobia irritans | reverse complement strand
TAAATAATTTTTAACGTAGTTAAAATAAAGAACATCTTTGGCTAGACATTTTTTGAAGTGCTTTTAAGGTTGTGTCGTGAGAACAATTTCCAAAATTTTTTGCTGCGTAGTAAGACATGTTCGTCCGTTTATTCAAGCAATGTAAAAATGTAACATTTGATTTCATTTTTTTAACACTTAATAATTTTCAAATATAAATCTTTGAATATCTTTTGCGGCCAGTGTAATCCAACAGACGTTACCCGTGTTAATGATAGAAACTGACACATAATAGAAGAACTGCTGGCAGAAGTTTACAATCAAAAGATGGTTCAGCCAAATGTCAGCATAGAAATGATAAATGAATTGTTGTTGGTCGTCTAATGATAAACTGGTCCAGATAAATAAGCAATTTCGTCCATCCTTCGTTTTGAATGTCGTCTTGTCCTTATTTTTATGTTATTATGGTATAATTGCGCTTTTAGAATGCCTTTCATGAAAGGAAATTTTAATGATTTTTTTTCCAGAACAACATTGTGAAAATGTTATATTTAATGACTTTTTTTAAGTTTCAAGCGCATATGATAAACTGGCTATAGTGCCATTTTTGTGATAGCCGAGATTTAAAAAGTGGGACGGCGCTGTATATTGATCTGAAAGGGTTAACTAAGTTTTAAGAAATGGGAAGTAGCGAGTGGCAACATCACGTCGTCTGGAAATGCGGAATTTGGGATTACTAATTTTAAGAAAATGGACAGCTGGCGAGTGGCAACATCACAAGTCTTTTCGCAAGTAATTTTCTAGAATCAGAGTCTTTTATGCAAGAATAACATAGGTCAAATGGGCACTAAAATTGGCTTTCAAAAAAAAGTAGCTTTTTTAGCGATTCAGATAGAGGAGTGTAAAAATAATTATGAACCGATAAGAACGCAATTTTCGCATAATGTTAGGAAAGCCGAATTAAAAAAGGCTCAGATGAAATTTTGGGCTCTTATCAACGACCCTCCGGAGTTCAATCTGCGGATCTGCGGATCATACATAATTAGATCGGGGCCGATATGGATCCTTTCCTGCTGGTGTTAGAGGGCAATACTCAAGATGATCACGTCACCCGCGCAATTTTAACGCGGATTGCATGAAATTTGCTCTTGTCCAAGAGGCTCCGGAGGTCAAATCCTGGGGGTGCGGTTGATATGGGGGCTAATATTAATTTATGGGCCGATATGGACCATTTGTGCAATGGTTGTCGCAGAGGTTTATATACAAAACATCAAAATATTACCTGGATTGAATGAAGATCTGATTTTCCAGGAGGTACAAATGCAGTAAACTGTGGGATCGGTTGTATATGTGTGGCTAGTATAATTGGCTTATTGGACCGGATATGGACGCAATTTTTGATACGTGTTAGAAGGCCAAGTAGTATCTGACATCACGGTATTCAATTTCAAGGCGGACTCCGGATGAAATTTTGCATCTTCAATTCAAATCTGGGGAACGGTTGTATATGGGTATATATAGCTAGAGGTGTGCAAGTGACACGAGAATTGTCGTGACTCAGCGCTGATGGCAATGGCAGTTAGTGTGTGCGTGATGAGTGATCTAACAAACGCAAAATGACCGTGCGTGAAGCGTGGAGTCCAGCGGAAAAATAGTTTATTCGTAGAGTGTGCGTGAGTAAGGAATTTCGAAAAAATACGCTCATTGAAAAATAATGCCCGCCACGGGACATAAAACGCTTACGAAGTTGAATTCGATTACAATTATAGTGACACCTGGGATGTGTAAGAAGTTACTAACGTTGTCGAGTTTAATTACGCTCATGTTTTCCAAACGGACGTCCACCCTAAGATAAAAATGTACTCATAAAATTATTCGTGAGTCTCGACATTTTTAGTAAGTCACGATATTTTTTCGTGGAGTCACGAATAGTTTGCCAGTGAATGCACGACAATTTCGTAGGAGTGAGTACAAATGATTTCTTTTTTCGTGAGTATGCGTGAGCTCCTTAGCCAAAACAATATCGTCGCTTGAGTAAGATTTTTCCGTCGTTAGTGGCGAGTGAATAAAATAACAGGTTGCTGATAAAGTTCGCCGGTCTAACAAAGAAAAACACATTTTTTTTGTCAAAATTTGTTTTTATTATTCACGCATAGTTTCCATTCAAGAGCGATACAATGATTATAAGACGACCCTTCCAATTTTTTGGAATACCTATTTTGGTAAGTACTCCGCTTCGGGTTTTGCCTCAAATAGGCCTCAAGTTTCGGGCGAATCACCTCTTCATTGCAGGCCAAACATTTTTTCCTCCCTCGAGCATCCTTTTGAGGTCTGATGAACAAGAAAGAAGTCGAATGGCGGCCAGAATCTTGGAGAATACGAATCGGTGGGGAAGGCAATTCGAAGCCCAATTTCATGAATTCTTTGCCTATGTTCTCAATGACTTTGTTCGGCCACGGGTGCGTTTGTCTTGGGAAGAACGACTTTTTTCTTCTTCGTATGGAGGCCATTTTGCCGCGATTATCGACGCTTAAAACGCATCCCAGATAACGCCAATATAAATAGTTCAGCTATTGATGGTTTTTTTCCCTTGCTCAAGATAAAATCGAGTAAAAACACTTATTCGCAATGCCGTCATCCGCAAAAAAGCGGAGGTCAATTACTTTGCAGCAGCCGGACATTTTAAGTCTTTCAAACGCTTCGAGACGGTTCAACCCGCTCGTGGAAATACCGGGTGGAAAGGCAAAACCTTGGCAAGAATCAGCCAAAGTTTTGCTTTCGCACCGTATTTTTTACCTTCAAGAAAACAGTAATTTTATCAAAGCACGAATCTTCTATTTTTCCGCATTTTTTTCAGCAATAAACAAAAGTTGGCTTGCACAAAAGACGCTCTATTTCACAACTAAATTGACTTAACAAGCCTGCGGAGGCAGACCGTCAAAATGTTGACAGCGAAATCATTTGAAGGGGTTGAGTAGCTATAATAAAAATAATATGTATTTAATACTAGAGTACGCCAATCTATGTGTCAGACCGGGGACTTATTAAGCCAACCTGTTATTACTGCAACCAGTGGTGGCTAAGTTGGCGCATGAAGCGATAATTTAATATGGGCTTGTCATAGGATGGATTGTTCACCTTTTCAATAGGCCGTTGAAGGAGAACAACAAATATTTTAATATTTTGCGAGAAGCCTAATTAATTTATATATGGTTTTATGATTTAGTAGTGCATTCTAACGGCTTGTTCCGGAAATATTTGACCTTTCCAATATTTTTACAAAAATACGATTTTTTCAGAAATGGATTTAGCATTTTTATACTTCTCGAGAGCCCGCGCGTTGCTGGTGTCTAGTTGGCAATAACTTGGGCTGCAACCCGGGGTCCCTGATCATTTTTTTTGTGTGATCCAAGACGTCCATCCAGGTCGCAGTTTTAGTCCAACCGCCTTTGGCATAAGGTATGCTTTTTATTGGGTGGGAATATAGAAGCGCCTATTGATTTTGGAAAGAAATCAAGTACTTTAGCTCGGCCATATATCTTTCGCAGCGCGATATGCACTTTATATTTTTTTTCGATCGAATAGCCAATAGAGTTTACCGCTGCATTAGTTCGAAAATTATGTGACAATAAGTACAATTAGTAGTTGTGGTCAAGTGTTCTAAATTTATTGAAGCCATCGTTCTAGAAAATTTTTACCATGAAGTTTGTACTCTGATTTACGTGAAATTTTTGGGCACAGGGAGTAGAAATTAGAGGTGTCTGGATAGCCATGCCAATGTCTGTCGGGTTTGAAAAGGTCGGTTCAAGATTTAGAATATACCTCCCATGTAAAGGGTCGAATAGCGGTCAAAATTTGGTGCAACTATAAACTTGAACGTAGTTTTCCTTTCATTTTTGCCATTTAAAAAACCCTGAAGCACCCTCATTTTGAAAGGTGTGTGTTGTAGAATGTTGCATCCTAACTTTTGATTATTTGGAGATTTCATCTTTCAGCTTGTCAAATGCCGTCCAAGCAAGAAGAGCAGCGTATCAAAATTTTGGATCAGCGCATGCCGCGAAAAGTCCTGAGCTTACTCCGTGACGCAAAGCTGGCAAAAATCGAGCATAAAAAAGTTGGCCAAAATCACGACCGTTACAGAATGGTAATAATAAAGTGTTTTGGGGAACGTTTTGCTCCGAACAGCCAGGAAGTCTGGGATCGGGGAAATCGAAAAAAACCGGAAGCCGCTGAGACGACAAGAGAAGTTGCCGGTAGTTTCAAGAGCGGAACTCGCTACACCTCTCCTCGTCTCGAGATAACCGGGACAAATAAGCTGGCGTTGTATCGACGTACAACAGTGCATCGAGTTTAAAAAACAGAGCCGGACTATCGAAGCTTACAAAGACAGGTGTGACTGCCAAAATCTCGCAATGAATAAACAAAATACGAACTGGCGCAAAGCGGCGAATCCGGAGGCTGTACACGACGCATGCTGACGAAGTTTTGACTGCGTGGTAAATGGACGAGCGAAACCTACGTCAAAGCCCGACGTACAAAGCAGCTTCCGTGGACAGGGAGTTTTTCTATAACGCAAAAGGAAGGGGAAAGGTGCAGATATTTTTCAAGCACACCCCAGTCCGCATCCTACTGTCAAAGTTGCAAAGAAATATTCTGGTTTGGGCAAGCCATTCTGTACCTGGTGGCTGTTGAAAAGCAGGCATTTTCAATAGCTTCCGGGACTGGTCAGACCAAGAACAATTTAGCGTGAAAAGAGTGTTATTGGAATAAAAACGTCTGCTCGGCCTTTCCTGGAAGCAACACGGTGTGTTCGGCGTATACTAGTTTGGCCGGATTTGAGGCATCTTGCCATATACGACTGTAAAAAGCAGGGATCCGGAGCGGAGCGGAGCAAAGCCCCCTTTTTTGTGGTTTGGGGTGACTCGGCCAAATCGCCGCAGAGGCCGTAGGGTCCTTTCAATGGGACGGCACCCACGGTGCAGCGTCAGCCGTCAAGGATATTTTATTCGGAGCCGTTCTCGCACGGGAAAAGGGAAATGGTAGCAATCCGGGCTCTGATAGCGAGGCGCTAGGCAGCCGCGTGCCTGCCAGGCGCGGGTCGGGCGGTTTTTCATTTGGAAACCGCTCCGCTTCCCGGATTTCAGAAATGCCGCTCCCGCTCCGGCAAAAAAAGGGCTTGCTCCGCTCGCGCTCCGGATCCCTGCTTTTTACCCGTAATGGCAAGATGGCCGAAATCCGGCCAAAACAGTACGGTAACAACACCGTGTTGCTTCAGGAAAGGCAGCAGACGTTTATTCAGAACACTCTTTCACGTAACAATTTCTTGGGTTGACAGTCCCGGAGCTAATGAAAATGCTGCTTTTCAATGCGCCACAGGTTACAGATTGGCTTGCCAAACGCAGATATTTCTTTTGCGAACTTTTGACAGTGTGCTTGAAAATATCTGCTAGCCTTCCCCTTTCCCTTTTGCCGTATAAAACTCCTGTCGCCGGAAGCTGCCTTGTAGTCGGCGTTTGACGTAGGTTTCGGTCGTCAATTACCACGCAGTCCAAAACTTCGTCAGCATCGCGTGTACAGGCCTCCGGGATTGCGCTATTGGCCGTCGTATTTTGTCTTTATCATTGGCGATTTGGAGTCACCTACCTTCTTGTAAGTCGATTAGTCCGGCTCGTTTTTTAACTCGATGCACGGTTTGTAGACGATACACCCAGCTTATTTGCGGTATCTGTACCTGGCCGAAAGACTGGGGGGTGGCCGAGGCGTCGGCCGATAGGATGCTCGGTAGGGTGTGTGCCGGGGGGGGGTAGAGGAGGGAGGAGGTCGGAGTGGGTCTCGGGGGGGCGGAGAGGAGGAGGTTTTTTTTAGGGGGTTCCGCTTGAAACTACCGGCAACTCTCCTTTGTCGTCTCAGCGGCTTCCAGGTTTTCGATTTCCCCGCCGTTTCCAGACTTCCTGGCTGTCGACAAACGTTCCCCAAACACTTAATTACATTTGTAACGGTTGATTTGGGCAACTTTTAGCGATTTTGCCCAGCCTTTTGCGTACAGTAGCTCCGGATTTTTCGCGATGCGCGATCCAAAATTTTGATACGCTGCTCTTCTTGCTTGGACCGGCATTTTGACAACTGAAGAGTGAAATTCCAAAATCAAAATAGGCAGGCAACATTCTACACACACTACCTTCAAATGAGGGGTGTTCAGGTTTTTTAAAAAATGCCAAATTGAAAGAAATACGTCAAGTTTATATTGAACCAAATTTTTGACGCGTATTCACCCTTTAACATGGGAGGTATATCTAAATCTGAAACCGATTTCACGGCCGCAGAGAATTGGCAATGGCTTTTATCGCAGACCTTAATTCTAACTCCTGTGCAAAATTTTTCACGTAAATCAGAGTAGCAACTTGGTAAAAATTTAGAACGATCTTCAATAAAATTTAGAAACACTTGACCAACACTACTAATTGTACTTATTGTGCACAATTCGAACTAATCAGGGTAAAACTCTATTGCATATCGATCGAAAAAAAAATATAGAAGGTGCATATCGGGCGAAAGATATATGGGAGCTAAAGTACTTGATTTCTCAAAATCAAATAGGTTCTATTCCGCACCCAATAAAAAGCATACTTTTGCCAAGGCGGTTGACTAAAAACTGGCGACCTGGATGACTTGGATCACATAAAAATGATCAGGGACCCGCCTGAGCAATCATTGCAAAGACCACCACAGCGCGGCTCAGAGTATAAAAAATTGCTAAAAATCCATTCTAGAAAAATCGTATTTTTGAAATATTGGAAAGTCAAATGATTTCCGAACAAGCGTTAGAATGCACTATAATCATAAAAATATATAAATTAATTTATTTGGCAAAATATTCAAAATATTTTTTGTCCCTTCAACGGCTTATTGGAAAGGTGAACAATCCCATCCTATGAACAAGCCATATTAAATTTATGCGCTTATGCGCCAACTTTAAGGGCACCACTTGAGCTAATAACAGGTTGGCTATAAGTCCCGCGGTCTGACACATAGATGCGCGTCCTCTAGTAATTAAAATACATTATTAATTTTTATATAGCTACCACCTTCAAATGATTCGTGTCAAGCATTTGACGTCTGTAATGATCAATTAGTTTGTGAATATGAGCGTCTTTTGTGAAGGCAACTTTTGTTCAGTTGTGAAAAAAAATGGAAAAAAAAAGGATTTCGTGTTTTCGATAAAATACTTGTTTTCTGAAGGTAAAAAATACGGTGGACAGGCAAACCTTGGAGCCTGTCTTGCCAAGTTTTGCTTCCACCGTATTTCCACCGGAGGCGGTGAACCGTCTCCGAAGCGTGGAAAGAAACTTAAAAGTCCGCGTGCAAAGTAATGAACCTCCGTTTTTTGGGATGCGCATGGAATAATTTATGTGGCGATTATCTTGAAGAAGGGAAAAACCATGCAATAGCTGACTATTATATGGCGTTTATTGGAGCGGTTTTAAGGTCGAAATTCGCGGCAAAATGGCTCATACGAAAGAAGAAAAAAATGTGTTCTTCACCAAAGACAACGCACCGGTGGGACAAGTCATTGAGAACATGGCAAAAATTATGGAATTAGGGCTTCGAATTGCTTCCCCACCGATCGTATTCTGCCAGATTCTGGCGCACATCGACTCTTTTCGTTGTTCTGCAGACCCTCAGAAGTAAGGAATGCTGCGGCAGGGAAAAAAAATTTGTGGCTGCAATGAAGAGGTGATCGCCGAAACTGAGGCCTATTTTGAGGCAAACCCGAAGGAGTAACTGACAAAATGGTATCCAAAAAAATTGGTAAGGTCGTTATAC
This sequence comes from Haematobia irritans, assembly GCA_003123925.1. Taxonomy (NCBI): domain Eukaryota; kingdom Metazoa; phylum Arthropoda; class Insecta; order Diptera; family Muscidae; genus Haematobia; species Haematobia irritans. The sequence continues at coordinate 2,810 of PGFW01031521.1, read as the reverse complement.
ATCATTGATATCGGCTCTTGAAAGGGAAGCTATGTTGAATAATAGAAAACAAATTTCTGACATAAAAAATGTTGTTTTCTTTGTTAGACCGGCGACTTATCAGCCAACGCTTGTTATTTTATTCACCTCGCACTAACCGACGGAAAAAAATGCTTTACTCCAAAGGCACTGATATTGTTTGGTAAGGACTCACAGCATACTCACGAAAAGGAAGCATTTTGTACTCACGGCACCGAAAATGTCGTGATCAGCGGCAAATATTTCGTGACGTCACGAAAAATATCGTGAACTTACTAAAAAATGTCGAGACATCACGAATAATTTTTATGAGTATTTATGGTTAGGGACGTGTTTGAAAAACATGAGCGTAATTAAAGCTTCGACAAACGTTTAGTAAACTCTTAACATCCCAGGCTGTCACTATAATTGTAAATGAATTCAACTCGTAAGCGTTATTATGTCGCGTGGGCGGGATATTTTTGATGAGCCCGTATTTGTTCCTTAAATTCCTTACTCACGCACATCCACGAATAAACTATTTTCGTGAACTCACGCTCACGCAGCGTCCCATTTGGTTTGTTAAATCACTGCTCACGCCACACACTAACGCCATTGCCATGCAGCGTCGAAGTCACGACAATTTCGTGTCACTTGCACACCTCTAGTATATTACCCATATAAAGACCGTTCCGCAGTATTTTGAATGAAGATGCAAATTTCATCCTGATCCGCTTGAAATTTGATAACGTGAATGTCAATATATGGCCTCTAACCACGATGCAGAAAGATGGTCATATCGGTCCATAGGCAATATATAGCCACCATATAAACACGATCCACAGTTTTTTACTGATTGTTAAGCCTCCTGGAGAAATCAGATTTCATATCAGATCCAGGTAAATATGTGATGTTTGTATAAATAACTCTTTTGACAACATGCAGCAAATTGGTCCATAAATCGGCCCCATAATTATATAGCCCCATATCAACGCGACCCCAGAATTTGACCTCCGAGCCTCTTGGAAGAGCAAATTTCATGCAATCCGGTTAAAATTGGGTACGTGATATTTGAGTATGCCCCTCTAACCACCAGGCAGGAAAGGATCCATATCGGCCCATTATTAATGTATATTCCGCAGATCCGGCAGATTTGAACTCCGGAGGGTCTTGAAAGAGCAGAATTTCATCTGAGCCTTTTTAAATTCGGTTTCCTAACTATTATGCGAAAATTGGTTCTTATTCGTGTTTCATAATTATTTTACAGCTCGCTCTATCTGAATCGTAAAAAAGTAACTTTTTTTGAAGGCCAATTTTTAGTGCCCAATTTGAAGCCTAATGTTATTTATCATAAGACTTGGATCTAGATACTTGGAAAACTTGTGATGTTGCCACTCGCCCACTTCCCATTTCTTAAAATTTAGTAACCCAATTCACCAATTCCAACGAGTGATGGTTTGCACTCGGCTACTTCCCATTTCTTAAAATTTAGTAACCGCTTTCAGATCAAATATACAGGTGCCATTTTAAATCGCTATACAAAAATCACTTAATAGGCCATTTATGCATATGGTGAAAACTTAAAAAAAAGTCATTAAATATAACATTTTTGCACATTGTTCTGGAAAAAAATCATTAAAATTCCTTATGGTAATAATTGCTACTCAACCATTATACCATAACTAACATAAATAATCAGACAGACATTCAAAACGACAGGATGACAAATTGGCTTTCATTTCATCTGGACGGCAGGTTTATCATTAGACGAACGCACAACCAATTCATTATCAGTTTCTATGCTGACATTGTGGCTGAACCGACCCCATCTTTGATTGTAAACCTTCTGCCAGAGTTCTCTATTTATGTGTCCAGTTCTATATTAAACACGGGTAACGCGTCTGTTGGATTCACACTGGCGCAAAAGATAATTCAAAGAATTTATATTTCTGAAAATTATCAAGTGTTAAAAAATGAAATCAAATGTTACATTTTTCCAATTGCTTGAATAACGGACGAACATGTCTTTCACTACCAGCAAAAAAATTTTGGAAATTGTTCCTCCACGACAGCAACCTTAAAAGCACTTCAAAAAATGTCTAGGCCAAAGATGTTCTTTATTTTACACCTAAACCGATTGATAAAAATTATTTAAATGTTTGTCGAAAAATACTAAATGCCGAATTCAAAACAAATTGCAAATTTTTGAAAAATATTTAGCAGGTCGAAACGTTCCACTACAAGCGTTAGAATGGCATAAAAAATCATTAAAAAAATACATATAAGAAGCCGAATCTATCTGTAGCAAAAACTAACAAACTTTTTTAAGATCACATCCGAATAACACTGAATTCGAATCACAGCCGTTAAGAGTTGATGCAAATCCAGTGCACACGGCTGTTGAAATGGTGGCACTCCGACCGTTCTATGACAACCCCATGGTTAACTAATCGCTTCACTTCTGGATCCAAGAGAACGATTTCAACTACTTTTTTGGCGAAGACTCTTTTTGCTGGCAGCTTATAATAACCCAGTAATAATTTACCCTGTATTTCTGGAGAGAAGCGCAGTTCTAGTCGTCTCAGAGTACCTAGAAAATATTCGAATTATTACTCGCTTTATAACAATAGTCAACACGACTATTGACTTTCGTACTAACCCTCCACGACATAGGATGGGGGGTTAGTATTTAACTTTGTCATTCCATTTGTAACACATCGAAATATTGCTCTATTTCCCGCCAGACCCATCAAAGATATATAATTTTTTCTGGGTCGTAGTGAAATTCTGAGTCGATCTAACAGCATGTCGCA
>PGFW01031517.1:5864-19025 GCA_003123925.1 Haematobia irritans | reverse complement strand
ACTATGTGGTTTAGGGTATAAACATGTGGAAAAAACACCTAAATTTTGGGGGAAAATCCACAACCTGGCAACACTGGTATAATGTTATGTGCGTGTGGTGACATACAATTTTTCATGTTGCGACCCAAAAATCTTTAGTGTGCAAATAAAACCATACCCACCTGACCACAACGTTCGTTATCGTACTCGATATAGAGATATTCAAGGATATTTCTCGAAGAAAACTATCGAAAACGATATCAAAAAAAGAGAGAGATTTTTATCCCTGCTTAAGTAAAAAATTAAGTGCCCGCCCCCTCCGTTTTTTTTTATTTTTGCCGCCCCCCCCGGGAAGGTGGCCTACCCCAAAAGGCCATAGGAATAAAAGATCGAAAACGTATCTTGTGGCCCACACTGAAAAAAATAATTGTCGTGAGGTTCCAAAAGATTTCTGGCCTTTAAAATAATGCGAATAACAAATTTGCCTTTAGCATAGGAAAGACGCATTTCTCTAAATAAAGTTTTTTCTCTTGTCCAAAAGTCGATAAAACTGTTTCAATGAAGTCGTATTGTCGTATAATTAAAGTGATTTGACTTTAGAAATGGGTATCTTAACAATTGAAGAAAAAAATTTATAGGCTTAAAGGTCAACTTGACTTTAATAAATTTCCAGAAAATTCGTTTAAAATTTTAAGAATGAAATTGTCTTTAAGTTTGTGTTGTCCTTTTTGCATCTTGACTACAAAGCAAAAAATCGTTCAAATATAGGTACATGTTTTTTTTCAAACTTTATTTAAAAGAAGTTTTTTTTACTTCAAACAAGATAATTTCTACTTGAAGTCGAGTCCTGAATTTGGAAAATAAAGTTGCCGTTAACATCGTTTTTAAAGGACTTTGATAGCCATATGAGAAAAAAAAAGCTGAGAAAGCCGAAAATTAAAATTTGCTTCCTAGAAGCAAGTGCACAAAACCTAAATTTAAAAGAGAATTGTGTCTTTAAAAAGTTACACCTTATTGTATTTCCGCTTCTTTTGGCTCGGAATCAATACCAAATTTTTAAAGTAAAAGACAAAATCTTTGGAACGGCAGTATTTGCTTTTTCTCAGTGTAGCCAAAGTTCTTAAAGTAAGTCATATACAAAATCAAAACGGGAAGAGTTTTTCCCCGCTATTTTCAAAGTTGGTTTCAGAATAAGGGAAAAGGAAAAAAGAGAAAAATCACAGGGAGTTGATATTCAGAATTGGACTTAAATATATTTTTAACGACTCGTTTTACTTGATAACAATTGCATTAATTTGTAATATTAAAGTCAGGTTTGAATTTTAATATTAAAGTTTGTTTAACAAGTTTTTGAATGGACTTTTGAAATCACAAACAGACGGAAAACAATCATAACGTGAATTGGCGTCTAAAAATATGCATTAGTGTTAATTCTCCGGCTCACTTCGCTCAGAAATCAATATCAAAATCTTTAACTTTTAAGACAAAATCTTGGAAAGCGAGCAAAGTTTTTTTATTCAGTGTAGTGATAGTTACTAAGCAAAGACAATAAAACATCTAGAAATGTTGCATTTACCAATGTTAGTTCATACATGTTTTGGTAATTTGTTAGTTGTTTTTCGTTTTTTATTTTTAAATGAAAAATTTAAATTTCTTAATGAAACAATGTTTTAAATTTTAGGCAATCAAAACAAAAAAATTAACATTTTCCCCTTTATGGAAATTTATTTCGTTCACAATTTCTTTTAATGCATTTTAGTGCTATGTCAAAATACTTGTCGTATAACGCGTTTGGTTTCGATAAACGAAAGTATGAAATAACACGGTAAATGTTTGAATCTCCTCAGTAGCCATTTCCTATCTTCTTAAGAAGTTTATTGTCTTTGGCTACTAGCACAAACTGTGCCTTCAAGTAAGTCCATTTTTCCTGAGTATCGCACGACATTACAATAAAAAGTCCCAATCGCTAAATTAATGCTACAATTATTTGTCTTTTATGGAATTAACAAAATTTCCTCAGCTCAATGAATTTTTTTCTTGTTTCAAGTATATCTCAAAAATTTGAATTGATATATTTTTCAGAGATTTTTTTTGTCATTCTCTTGCATTCTTAGCAATTGGTTGAATAATATAAATCTATTGATTATGAATGTAAAATATTCCAAATACGATAAATATTCCATTACAACACATACTTAATATAGTATACAACCTTCTGTTTAATCCCTGTTTGTGTGATATACAATTTAAAAGCAAAGCAGAATGAGTCCTTCAATTTTAATTTAATAAAATAAAAAATACGATAAAAAGGAACTGAGACTACTATACACAAAAATAACGGTATACGTAAACCGATAGAAGAATGCAAGCTAAACAATAAAATCGTAAAATTGCATAAGAAATTTTGCAACAATAATTATAAAAAATAACACTATTTTTACATTTTTAATAGAAATTATCAATGGAGATAAGTAATTTCACAAACCTACGACCTGCAAACAATCCAGATGTTGTGAGTAATTGAAATTTGCAGTCTGTATGTGTACGTTATGCTATAAACATTTGATTTTTCTGCGTCCGTATTCATAGTTGCATTGACATTTTTTGGGCACATCCAAGCTATGTGTAAAAAAGCAGCGTAAGACAAAAAACAACAATGTTCTTTTACGAATCCAGAAGTGAAGGGGCAATTTTGGATCAAGAAGCAATGTATTTTACAAAGGGTTTGTCATAGGAAGGAAGTCATGCTTAACATTGATCTAGCTAAATAACTAACTAAATAACAGATTTAAATAAAAATGACTCTTTTAAAGAAAAAAGGGTAGTCCCATGTGGAGAGCATAGGCAAAGATTAAGTATGAAATTCTCAGCAAAAATCTCCATTACCTGGTAGTACAATTTTAAAACTTTTTATTACAATAAACTTAACAGTTTTATCTTACACACATCGAGCATATAATGAGAAAAATTATAGATTTAGATCAATTTGTTTACACATAAAACTATTGACAGTATTTTTAAGCGAAAGTTTATCCCAAAATAAATAACAAGAATATAACGCTCTGATATGGAGCATTTATTTATCAAAAATGCGTCTAAATGTTTTGTTGATAGAATCAGATGCAAGTATAAGCTGTCATGCGGGTATTTAAATTGCAAAAAATAGACAGAGTAGCTCATAGTTGTTGTTTTGACTTTAAACAGTTGTCCCGCATATGGGGACTGAGGGCGGTAATGGGTTAAAATTAAAATTATTTTGGAAGTTTCCAAAATGGTTTGGCTGGGTTTATTTATGGACTCGCTGTTCCTGATTTTTAATTTTCTCAGAGCCTGGTTTTTAAATTCGGGTTTAAAAGCAAAAAACACTCCGTAATTTGAAATATAATGGACAGGGATTATCCTGTCATCCAAGGTTTCGTTGGATAGATGATGGCTAAATCATCTCTAAACAGGCATGTTTTACTTGTGCAAGCTTAACTAGTGATTTCCACTTCGCTGTCAGTTTCTGCGGAAATCTTGCTTTCATTCGTGCAGAACAGACTGTGATATGACTGAAGTCAATGTGAACCCTCTCTGATTAGTGGAAATGTTCCGCCAGAAGCCTCAGTTATATGTCTATAAGATTTCTACTTAATGCAGATGAACTATGTTTTTATACGGCCTCAGTTCATTCCAACAACAAATCTTAAGTTGGTACTGTGAAATTGAATCTCCACGTAGTGATAAATATAAAGAATACGAAGTGTTCCAAATAGTTTTGAACATTTAGCACGGGTGACACGACAAGACATGATACAGAATGTTATTTAATTGAAATAATAAACTTGTTTTGTTTTAGTACTGGATAACCCAGCAGTGAAGGTCTAGAAGTTTTGTCCAACAATTGGCATCAGCTGTTTAAACAAAGCAACAGAAATTAAATGAAATTAATAACATTTTTTAAATGCACAATGTTGTTTAAAATATTAAACACATGATTTGCTATTTCAATTTATTGGGCAAATTAATTGACAATATAATTGGCAATTGCGAAATCAAAAGAAAGTGTCACTTTAAAAATCCATCCTTTTGTACCTCATAGAAAAAAGTCTGCTGAAACAGAGTCCGTGTCTGCTGGTTAAGTTCTATGACTTCGAAAGACAACATTTATAAAATTTTTAGGTTATAAATTTCCACAAGAACCTATTAAAACGCAATAGTTTGGTCATTTGCCTAATATTTATCTAAGATCAGAAATTTTGTTTGCTGTTATGCCTCAATTCGATAAATATTCAGATTTTTGAGCAAAATACGTAGATGTTAAAAAATTTGTTTAATTATGTTATGAATAATGCTAAGTTCGACTTTTCTAATTTGTATTTGCAGCCAAAAATAAACATGTTTTGTGTAATCGAGCTTAAAAATATCAGACATTGTTTGCGTACTTCAAGCAAATGTTGTGGATATCCTTAACAAGTGTGGCGTCCAGTACTAAATAAAAAACAGTTCTTAATTTTGTCCTTGATTTTAGTTAACTGGACTCTTTTCAGATATTTTATATTATTGCAGATGTCTCAAAGTTCAAGCATACATAGCATATGTATGTCTGTATTTCGCCAATTGCTTATATACAGGAAAAAATCCCCAAATATTCTAATAATACATATTTACATAAAAAGCATAGACCGTATTTTAGAAATATTTAAAGTAGAAATAAATAAATAACTATTAACATTAATATTTTTAAAATGAAAAGTAGGTTAAAAACATAAAATACAAAACACGAAGGAAATCATGTCTCCTCAAGTGACGGCGATGTTTATTTTAAATGTTGCCATCCTCCTCAAAAAAGCAAGGGAGAATATAAGCATAAATGAAATGAAAATTAGATGTACGTAAGGTGGAAACTCTGAACCATGAATAAATTAAAACATGAAAAAAAATTAAATAAACAATTGTCAAATGAAAATATGTGGCTGTGAAATGACAACTGCGTTTAAACAGATTACGCAGTAGAGTAAATTTAGAAGAAAATTAAATTCACAATTAACAAAAAATACACACACCAAACCAACATCTAACAAGTTCACACGTAATAAATTAAAAGAAATGGAATATTAATTGCTGCAAGTGAAAAACGAACCTGATTTATACGACAATTCAATGCTGACGAAAAATCAAAAAAAAAAGAAAACAATTTTTCGACATGCTATATTGGATTTTCTCATCCAAAACTCATGTAACGAAAAATCAAATTATGGAAAGTAAAAAATTTTCACGAGAAGTTTTCTTTTCGTTTTTGTTTAGAATAAAGATAAAAATTCGAAAAAAAATAGCATACACGCGTATACACAAATAAACGAATAACATCATACACATATGAATAATGAAGGGATATAGAAAATGTGGATATTTTGTAAATTAGTTTTTGAAAATTATGCTTAAAAGAAAACTAATTTATATCATATTAAAATAAATAAAAATATTGTTTAAGCTAACAGCCATTAGCGCAACGTTATATTGTGATTTATTTTTTTATGGTGGATCATGCAAAAAATCGAGTTGGAAAGAAAATAAATTAATTTCGGCTTAACTGCATTTTACTGGCTCCTCACTAAATTGTTAAAATTTCAAAGTATTGCTACGAAAACTGGTTGTGCTGCATTCTAATAAATATTCGAACGCGGGAAATTACCCGAGTCTGAGAAATAAAAGTCAATAAAAATCGTTGGGCAATATCTTTCAGATCGATATGGATCAATATGAAACAAACTTGAATGGGTCGTTGTATATGCTTGTTCCTAGTGCTATTAAACTGAGTTAGTGTTTTTAGTATGAATTTAAAAATATGATTGTTCAAAATTAAAGTTTTTTTTTAATTTTAAGATTACCGTTATTTTTTTCTTAACTGATTTTAGTCCGTTTCCGAATTTGAATTAACAACTATAATTGTAAAAAAAAATCAAATTTTTTTATTTTTTTAATTGATCAATCCATTTTTTAATTGGAAATATTTTGGCGTTAATATTTTTTAGAAATTAAATTATTCACTCTGGTCAAAGCTTTAAAAGTCGGTTGTGTTGTGTTAATTAATAATTCGGAGATTGTGTAATAGGTATGTGTGTTTTGTTAAAGCTATATCCACTAAAAAAACAGTGAAACCCACCAGGAACAGAAAATTTTGGTTAAAGTTTAGAAAATGTGTAATATTAGAAAAAATAACTAAAAGTATTACAACGCTGCATCACGCCGTTATCACAAAAATAAGTAAATATTTTTCGAACAAATTCAGAAAAATTTATTAGACATAAATAATTTTTTCACTTATTAAAGAAATTTTGAATTTTGAAGGAAAAAATTGGAGTTCAAAATTGCAAGATTTCTTTTAGTGACATACAGAATTTCATGATGACGCAATTTGTATAAAATTTTCAAATTTAAAGAAATTGCTACTATTTTGTGAGAAACGAATTTAGTAAATCTTTAGCTTACTTTGTGTATAATTTTAGTTGCATTTAACTAACACGTAGGAAAAATTTATTAGAGTAAGGAACTTCTCAAACATAATAATTCCAATGAACTAAAATAAAAGTTAATGGCTTTAGTGAAATTAGTGAGTTTCAATTTTTTTTTGAGTGCTGGTTAATTTTTTTTCTTCACGGATAAAAATGTGTTTACCTATTTATCTGCTTTTTAAATCTAGTAAAGGGTGATTTGTTAAGAGCTTGATAACTTTTTTTTAAAAAAAACGCATAAAATTTGCAAAATCTCATCGGTTCTTTATTTGAAACGTTAGATTGGTCCATGACATTTACTTTTTGAAGATAATTTCATTTAAATGTTGACCGCGGCTGCGTCTTAGGTGGTCCATTTCGGAAAGTCCAATTTTTGGGCAACTTTTCGAGCATTTCGGCCGGAATAGCCGAATTTCTTCGGAAATGTTGTCTTCCAAAGCTGGAATAGTTGCTGGCTTATTTCTGTAGACTTTAGACTTGACGTACCCCACAAAAAATAGTCTAAAGGCGTCAAATCGCATGATCTTGGTGGCCAACTTACCGTCCATTTCTTGAGATGAATTGTTCTCCGAAGTTTTTCCCTCAAAATGGCCATAGAATCGGCGAGCTGTGTGGCATGTAGCGCCATTTGTTGAAACCACATGTCAACCAAGTTCAGTTCTTCCATTTTTGGCAACAAAAAGTTTGTTTAGCATCGAACGATAGCGATCGCCATTCACGCGTAACGTTGCGTCCAACAGCATCTTTGAAAAAATACGGTCCAATGATTCCAACCGAGCGTACAAACCACACCAAACAGTGCATTTTTCGGGATGCAATGGGCAGTTCTTGAAGGGCTTCTGGTTGCTCTTCACTCCAAATGCGGCAATTTTGCTTATTTACGTAAGCCATTCAACCAGAAATGAGCCTCATCGCTGAAAAAAAATTTGTCGATAAAAAGCGGATTTTCTGCCAACTATTTTCTGGGGACCCATTCACTGAAATTCGACGCTTGTGGCAAGAACTTCCGTCTATTCATAGATGAAATGTCAAAGCATATGAGCATCTTTTCTCTTTGACACCATGTCTGAAATCCCACGTGATCTGTCAAATACTAATGCATGAAAATCCTAACCTCAAAAGATCAACCCTTTATATAACACTAGTATATAAAAACAAGTAAGTAACGTCTAAAGTCGGGCGGGGCTGACTATATTATACCCTTCACCATTATGTAGACCAAAATTTGTGTTACCATCCCATATCCTTACAAATTTGTTGGGAGTTTTATCAAGGTTTATATTCCGCATAATACATAATATTTTATATCCTGAAATACGAGTTGGAAAGAGCCAATTTTTTGTACTTCTATCAAAATCGCAGAATTAAAAACAAGGTAAGTAAAGTCTATAAAGTCGGGCGGGGACGACTATATTATACCCTTCACCCCTATGTAAGGCCAAAATGTGTGTACCATGTCACTACTTCACATTAGCTGGAAGCTAATTATAACATAAAGGAGACCTAATTTTTTTACTTCTAAAAAATCTCTAGAAAATATAAAAATTTAAATGCGCTAAGTGCTAAGTCCAGTTAATTGGAGGAAACTCCATTGAAAATGGGTCTGAAAAATGATGTAACAGTCTACCATATATTTCCCCAACTCTGGTTACATATATATGGGAGCTATATAAATCTGAACCGATTTTTGACTAAATTTGACATGATCAGTAGAATAATATTCTGCTATCTATGCGAATTTCACGTAAATGGAGTATATAAACTTTGGCCCCCTGGTCATGATGAGTGCAAATCGGACGGAGGAGATATTATGGGAGCCCATATCTAAATCTGAACCGATTTCAAACCAAATTTGCACAATTACTCGATACTATCCAAAACCGTACTCCTTGTGCGAAATTTGTAGAAATCCGGAAACCCTGAAGAGCCTTATTCAAATCGGAGACGAAAGTATATGGGAGCTATATCTAATCTGAATCGATTTTGACCATATTTGGCAGCATGCAAAGTACCGCTTGTTGCAAAAATTTGAATAAGTCATGACAAAACTCTGGCTTTTGAGACATATAAGTCCAAATCGGCGAAAGATATATATGTGAGCTATATCTAATCTGAACGATTTAACAAAATATTGACACACTAACGATGCTATTAAACGTACCCCTTGTGCAAAATTTGAAGCAAATCAAAGGCAAACTTGGCTTTTGTAAGGCCATATAGTTCAAATCGGACGAAAGATATATATGGGGACTATATCTAAATTGAACCGATTTCAATCAAATTTACCAAGCATTGTAGAATGCTCAATTCTATCCCTGTGCAAAATTTCACGAAATCGAGTAAACTTTGGCCTCTGTGGTCATATGAGTGTAAATCGGCGAAAGTATATATGGGAGCTATATCTTAAATCTGAACCGATTTGGCTGATATTTTGCAAGATTTTCGAGACTCATAAAATATTCGGATGTACGGAATTTGCAGAAGATCGGTTGATATACACGCTAATATGACCAATCGGGGAAAATATATATGGCAGCTATATCTATTAATCTGAACCGATTTTTCCAAACAATAGCGATTTCTCTGTCCCAAGAAACGGCCCTAGTAGCCAAATTTGAGCACGAATCGGACTTTAAATGGCGAGCTGTACTTGGTGCACAAATTAGCTATATAAGGGTGATTTGTTAAGAGCTTGATAACTTTAAAAAAAAAAAAAAAACGCATAAAATTTGCAAAATCTCATGGTTCTTTATTAAACGTGTAAGATTGGTCCATGACATTTACTTTTTGGAAGATAATTTCATTTAAAATGTTGACGCGCGGCTGCCGTCTAGGTGTTCATAAGAGACAGGTCCAATTTTGGGCAACTTTTTCGAGCATTTCGGCCGGAATAGCCCGAATTTCTTCGGAAATGTTGTCTTCCAAAGCTGGAATAGTTGCTGCTTATTTCTGTAGACTTTAGACTTGACGTAAGCCCCACAAAAAATAGTCTAAAGGCGTCAAATCGCATGATCTATGGTGGCCACTTACGCGTCTCATTTTCTTGAGATGAATTGTTCTCCGAAGTTTTCCCTCAAAATGGCCATAGAATCGCGAGCTGTGTGGCATGTAGCGCCATCTTGTTGAAACCACATGTCAACCACAAGTTCAGTTCTTCCATTTTTGGCAACAAAAAGTTTGTTAGCATCGAACGATAGCGATGCGTCTAAGAGACAGCCGTAACGTTGCGTCCAACAGCATCTTTGAAAAAATACGGTCCAATGATTCCACCAGCGTACAAACCACACCAAACAGTGCATTTTTCGGGATGCATGGGCAGTTCTTGAACCGTCTTCTGGTTGCTCTTCCACTCCAAATGCGGCAATTTTGCTTATTTACCGTAGGCCATTCAACCAGAAATGAGGCCTCATCGCTGAACAAAATTTGTCGATAAAAAGCGGATTTTTCTGCCAACTTTTCTAAGGGCCCAATTCACTGAAAATTCGAACGTTGTGGCTCGTTAGTAAGTCTATTTCATGATGAAATGTCAAAGCATACTGAGCATCTTCTCTTTGACACCATGTCTGAAATCCCACGTGATCTGTCAAATACTAATGCATGAAAATCCTAACTCAAAAGAATCACCCTTTACAAAGCAGACCGGACGGACAGACAGGACATCGCTAAATCGACTCAGAAATTTAATTCTAAGCCGATCGGTATACTAAAAGAGTTGGTCTATGAACCCTTTTCTTGGCGTTACATACAAATGCACAAACTTATTATACCCTGTACCACAGTAGTGGTGAAAGGTATAAATAATGGGAAATATAAAGCTAAGAGCAATTTTTGATTGCAATTGTAACAAAGATCATTACCCCCAGCAAAAACTCTCATTAACCGCGGTAATCTTTTTTTTTTTTGTTTTTAGGTAAGCCTAATTTAAAAAATAATAACCACTTATTAATTGCATCGCTTATCGGATTACATTTTAACATACGCATGTCCTAAGGAAAGGAAAGTAACTTCTCACCCAGGCATACTTTCGGCCATAAAATAAGTAGTGCATTTTAAAGCATATATAATCACCTAATATGTAATGACTTATTCGTAGATACAACCAAAGTTTGCAAAATGAGCCACTTATTGTCCTCAGCCAACCAAATCTGCGAAAATAATTGATTTCTTATCGGGCTCGATTACAATGGATCAAAATTATGGCGATGATCTGTATTAGGAGAACTACTTGAAATAGAAACGATTAATTGTATAAATAAACAAAAAAATCTAATAAATAATCTAAATAAAGAATTACACCAATAATTTCACACTTAAAATATAAAATAAATGTAGGTTGTTTAAGGGAGTTGGAATGCGTGAATTAGCGTTATAATCATATCCAATAGCCAATTCACATAAGGTTCGAAATGCTAACTAACAAGTGTAATTTTAGTCTCTTTTTATAAGGCAATGGCATTTGAAAAATTTAGTTTAAGCGCATTTTGGAAGTGTAGAATGTGAAATGAGGTATAAAAAAAGCATTTTATTTAAAACATAATATGATAATGTCATTAAACACAATTATATTAAATATTTGTGATTAAAAATTTTTTAACGGAAAAATTTTCAGAATTACCGTTACAGTTACATATTTCTTTTTAAATTTTTTATGTAAGTGCTCGATTATGTTTAATAATTATACGCTAATGGTACCGAACATTTATTCTATTTAATTAATTCGTTTAACTACATACTGCCTAAAAATTTGAGAATAAAAGTCGAAAATTACGCAGAAAGTAATTTATTTTGTCATTGCAAGTTAGTCATTATAAACCGCCCGCAATGTAATGCAAGTGTAATGACAGGCTTTACTCCCTGGTAAGTCAATTGAAATGAGATGTGGTTTACATAGTTTTTGCTGGGTAAATGTATTCGAGATATAGGATTTTTACAAGGATATTGTTAAATCTCGCCAAGGATATATGGTCAATTGTGGTTGTGATATATTATTTGAACCATTCGGTACGATATTATCCACAAGTCGGAGTCTTATTTAAAAAATTCGACCGTTCAGTGGAAAGTTGGCATTAACAGCGTGGTAGGATAATGACTACGAAAATTGTACCTTTGGGCCATATTAGATCCAGATGACGCACTTAAAAAGCAATATTAAATGATTCTCTGTGGAATCATATCTTGTCAGTTTGGAGGAAACTCCATTGAAAATGGAGTCTAAAATATGAACTATTCTACCATATTTCCCCCTACTCTGTGCGTACAATATATATGGAAGCTGTTTTATGCCAAATAGGACAACCCTAACAATCTTCCCCTCAGAATCAAGATCCCTAAACATATTAATGAAAATATCCAGATACTTTAAGGCAAAAAAAAAACTAAAAAAAGTACGATGAATGTTTTGACATTTATTAACGAAAAATTTTTTAAATTCTTCCAAACTAAACCATACCACGATCGAAAACAGATAATTCTGTCTCAATTCAATTTGTTAGGTTCTTTACTGGTAAGAATCAATCCGAAAAAATAAAATCTTGAATTCCAAACCAAAATATAACCTCCCTTGTTTTTCCTTCTATTTCTACGGGTTCATATGTTTCATTGGGAACATATTCTCCTCTAATTCCTTTGGATTTGCAAAGCCAAACCGTCATCATGTGACTTTCTGCTTTCTTTGCATCATCCACTTTTCACTTCCCCCGTGCATCAACAGACATAAATATAAAAAAATATAGATATTATGTGTTGCGAACAAAATACTTAAAATATTTACATTTAGGAATATTATATTTAAAGTGATTTAACACTGCATTGACTTCTTTGCGCGGAATTTCTTATTAAGCCGGTCGTGGCTATGCCATGAAAAGGACTATAATCAATGAGTGACATTTTCCTGGATACATCTGCAAATAAACAGAAAGAAAATTGTAGTTTAAAAAGATAATATAATATAATTACTTACCTCGTTTAAGATTCTACTTACACTTAAAAAATAATATTGTCGTGAGGTTCAAAGATTTCATTCTTCTAAAATACGAAATAGCTTTTGACTGCTAGAGACCGCATTTCTCTAATATAACAGTTATTGTCTTTCGCCTTGTCCAAAGTCGATAAACTTTTTCAATGAAATCGGTACTGTCCTTATAATTAAGTGAATTTTACCTTAAAAATGGGTAATCGCTAAATAGAAAGAAAAATGTATGGCCTTACAGGTCACTGACTTAATAATTAGAAAAATTCTTTAAATTTAATGAAATTGTCTTTAATATTGTACGTCCTTTTTGCATTTACTGCAAGAAAATTTAATCGTCTCAAACATAGGACATGTTTTTAAAAACCCCTTATTTTAAAGAAGTTTTTACTCCAAAATAGCATAATTTCTACTGGAAGTCCGAGCACCTGAAGTTTGGAAAATAAGTGTTACCCACGCCGCTTCCCGACCTCCCCGTCTGTCTTTTAAAAGTACTTTTGCATAGCATTGAAGAAAAAAAGCTAAAAAAGCGAAAGACTAAAAATTGCTTTCCTAGGAAGCAAGCTACTCAGACACCCAAATTAAAAAAGAGAATTGTGTCCTTAAAGTAAAGTACCCTTATATTGTATCTCCGCTTTTTGGCTGCGAATCAATACATTTGAATTCTTTAAAGTAAAAGCACAAATCCTTTGGAAGCGAGGATGCTTTTTTTTCAGTGTA
>PGFW01031513.1:21780-34686 GCA_003123925.1 Haematobia irritans | reverse complement strand
GAAATGTACACATTTAGTACAATCTCATATATTTTTTTTTTTTGGTAAGACATCTTAGGTTTGTGAGACAATTAGTTTAGTTTTGTTATTGTGAAAAAAAATTGGAAAAAAGAATTTTCGTTGTTTCTGATCTAACATACTGTTGTCTGAAAGGTAAAAATATACGGGTGGAAGCAAAAACTTGCGGTTGATAATGAGCTTCCGGACTTTGCCAGAGAAAATTACAGATTAATTGATTGGTATGCAAAAATTCAAGCGGGGTGAAATGAGCACGAGGACGGCTGACGCAGTGGACCCCGAAGAGGTGGTTACGACGAAACATCAAAAAAATCCAAAACATGATTTTGGAATCACCCGTAAACATTGAAGTTGATGACCGATAGCAGAGTCCTTAAAGAATATCAAAGGAACGTACTGGTCATATCACTTCATCAATTTATTTGGATATGCGGAAGCCCTCTATGCAAAATTCGGGTGCCGCCGAGCTCAACATCTTGACCAAAAACAACAATCGTGTTTGATGATTCTGAGCGGTGTTTTGCAGATGTTAACTTCGTAATACACCGGTTTTTCCGTCGATATGTGTACAATGGATGAAACGTGGCTCCATTCACTACACTCCTGAGTCCAAATAGGAACAGTCGGCTGAGTGGACAGCGGACGGCGAACCGGTCTCATTGAAGCGTGGAAGACTCAAAAAGTCCGCTAAGTAATGCGGCTCTTGTCTTTTTGCGATTGCGCATAGGAATAATTTTTATCGATTATTCTTTGAGAAGCGAAAACATCAACAAGTGACTATTTATATGGCGTTATTGGAGCGTTTGAAGGTCGGAAAATCGCGGCAAAAACAGCCCCATATGAAGTTAAAAGGGAAAAAAGTATTGTTTCCACCAAGGCAACGCCACCGTGCCACAAGTTCATTGAGAACGAATGGCAAAAATCCATGAATTGGCCTTCGAATTGCTTCCTCACCCACCGTATTCTCACAGATCTGGCCCCCAGCGACTTTTTCTTGTTCTAAGACCTCAAAAGGATGCTCTGCGTGTGGAAAAAATTTGGCTGAATGAAGAGGGTGATTCGGCCGAAAACTGAGATCTATTTTTGAGGCAAAACGAAGGAGATAATAATGAGAATATTGAGGATACATTATAGAAAATAATACAGAAAATAGAAAGAGAGAACCTATGAATATAGAGTATAAAAAAACGAATAATATGACAAAAAAAGAGATTATATCTTAGTAATAGACCAGGAGGAAAATTCGCCACCTAATATGAATAATGAAATAAAATAAAACAAATTTGACAATGTAGTATTATTTGATATTTAGAATTAAGCGAGAAGACTAATATAAGCAAACAACATCAAGTTACTATAAGATAAATACCATATTATAGAATATAGAGAGATAAACAATAAAATAATACGGACATTCATAAAATAAAAGAAATAACATAAGTGATTAAATTTTACGTTAACGTTCAATAAATTTAACGTTTTTCTTTACGGACATGTTTAGTCTGTTGCTCAATGTCATGTTATTACTTATATCGTATTAAAAACAGCTAATCGAATTCAAAAAATTTTGCGAAACATGATAGTTTTCGCGGACAAGTACGAATCGGTCATAAAAACTTAAGAAAATTTTTACTTAGAATTCTTGTCACATATTGAATTCCCATTTACAAGTCCACCTAGACAAGGTCGCCCACCGACAACCGTTATTATTGTGATTTGTAATTATTCTCCATCTCTTCGGGTGTTCATATTTCTTTCGAATGTCTTTCCACTGTATCACTCACTCTCCCACCTCCCTTTCCCTCTCTCTACCATCTTTACTCTCTGACAAACTAGTACCCCGTCATGTTGTCTGTCTATCTTGTTATCATCTATTCAAGCTACAATTTTGTTAATTGTAATGAGATTGTATAAGCATCACTAATGGTTGTCTTTTACTTTTTACTTGAGAGTCTAGCAAATAACAGCTGCTAATGGCAATTAATGTCTTCATCTTGTTTCGTTTTTCAAGAATATACACCCACATTTCAAAACAAACAGTAGGCATTACGGCGACATAGCTAGAACCAGTTGAAATACTCAATTTAAAGATGGGAGAAGAATTTTTTGAATTCCTATAGTTGGGGGAACGTTGAGGAAGGTGTTAAAAAAAGGGAAAATATGTAGCGAAGACTAAACAATGTTCGACAAAAAACTTGATTAATAAAATGATTTTTTTGTGACAAATGACTATTGAAAATTGTCAAAGAACTTAATTAATGGTAAATTGTGTTCTTATTCAACGAAAATAGTTGCATAAAAAACATACTGAATTTCTTAATACAGAATGTCCAGAATAGAAATTGTAATAATCATTAAAAAATCAAAACTTATAACTTTTAGGCTTTTAATTTTGGAAAAGAAAATTTATTTTTTTTTTTGTTTATAATTTTTTTTATAATATAATTCTGGCCACTTTACTATCATTATATAACTCTAAATTAATATCAATAATAATTTAAATTAATCAATATATTTATTTAATTATATGATATTATTTTTACATATATTTTTGTGAGGCTTCAATTACATATATATGGTAACAGTGCTATTGAAGCCTTACTCATTGAAATCATTGTGATGTTTATGTTAATTTTGTCATGCTGAGATTCTCATTTAATTTTACTATGTATTCATGTAATTCTCATGTTAGCCTATGTTAAGATGATCTATCTAAATGTTAGTATCACTGTTCTCGGTATCATAGACACTGTTGTCTCATCTCAACAAAACTCTCATATTGAGAGATATCTCATTTTACCTACATGTTGTTGTCACTATAATAACCGTACGGGGTTGTTGTAATCATACACCCTCAAAAAAAATCGCTTCTGTAACATATACCCCAAACACATTTTGCTTCAAGCATATATATTTTCAGGATTGATCCAAACAAAATATTGTTTGTAGTGTTCAAACATATTATGTTTCACCTTAGGAATACACTGGTAGAAAAAAATTAATGAAAATTTCTTTGTGTATATATATTTTTAAGGCACCAATTGGTTATTTCCATTCGTTTATTTGCAGCACACTCACTAGGTCTCTCTTTCTAAGCACATATATGTTTATAGGCTATTTCTAAATTAATATATGTTTGCACCCCAGCATATTATATTTACAAAAATTTTATGTCCCAAACATAATATGTTCTAACATATTAACATATATATCCCAAACATGTTACGCTAGTTTATGAACATTATATGCTTGCACTTAAAAATATTGTGTTAAAAAAATCTGAGTTCCAAACATATAATTTTTACACCCAAACATATGGAAAACACTCTTTTTCGTCCGTGTATATACTCTTATAATAAATATTATATAAATTTAATCTCAAAAGTTATGCTAAATGGTCACAGAAGCGATGAATTTAACATGGGTTTTTCCTACGATGGATGTTCACCATTTCAAAATTCTGTGATATTTTATCAATAATCATTTTTATAATTTAAAATCATTTTAATAATTTTAATACATTCTTACGCTTGTCAAACAAAATTGAGCTCAAATACTTTCGGAAATTCGGAAATTTTTGAATCCCCTTTTCACTTTTTTCGACAAAATATTAAACATTGGCACCATTCTATTAATTCTTACTTTTACACAATGGAAAGAAAAAAGTTAAAATTATTTCTTAAAAAAAATTAAAAGGGCAGTTAGTGGTTACGAGCGGGTATATCAAAACAAAAATGGAATTAAATCGTGAACATTTTCGTGCAATTATTTAACTAAACATAAATTTATTAGTATTTCTCAAACATTTAGTAATTATTTGTATAAATAATGCAATTAATAAAAACATTTTGATTTAAATTTTCTAAATGAGGGGTTCACATTTTTTCTGGGTGTCATTTTCATCGTACGCCGTTTGTTTTAGAAGATACCTTTTCGTTATAGTTTTCTCACTGAGTAATAAAAAAACCCCGACCCTATAAAATCTTTCCTACCCTCGGTTTAGGCATCGTCATCAACAAAGCACCAACGTCATATTTTCCATTTCTTCATTTGGAAATCTGCCGTACAATTAAACTTTTACAAACACAAGTTACTCAATTTTATTCTTCAAGTTCTACAAATGAATCGGTCTCTATGCAATTTATAACAATTAATACACAATTAAGTGTAAAAATAAAACTCTCGATGAATTCGTTGTTTGTTAACATTTTTTTTTTTTTCATCATAGAATGAATGGATTTATGTATAACCAAAGCGTGGATATAATTGAGTAATGCATGAAATTCTTTGAAATTGTGAAAAGGAGTTGGTGGTTCCCTTTTAAGGATTTTAAGAGAAAAATCCGTTAGATCGAACTGAAATTTACCAAGAGAGGATTTTTCCAAATAAACACAAAAAAAGTTTTATGATTATTTAATTTTTTTATTCCTAGACATGAAGGCTCAGTATACGTCTCAGCCATCAGAAAGTTTTAAGATCATTCTGAGTCTTACCCATTAATTTGTGTTTTATAAATGCTTTTGTTTCATTAGCCTTCTGAAAGGAGACCCTGTGCGCGCTATGATTTGGATGTGACTCGTTCTTCTCGATCAGAATGAATGTTACAATTTCAATAATTCATACCATTAAGCTTCTCTCTCATCTCTTTCAGCCCAGGAACTCCTTGCTGTGGTGAGGAAATATCTGTAAGCACATAATACAGCCCAAAACAACGACAGGCAATCGGCCATACGGCTCCATTCGCCCAGCTCTAACATCAATAGTGATCAGTGTGTTGGAGTCCCCTTGTACCTGTTGGAGCCCCCTTCCCTAATGTAAAGATCCTAATTTATTCATGGTGAGGGTGCTATAAAAAATCCAATTGTGACCAAGAGAAAAACAGTTACCATTAATACAGCATATACAATTCAAATTCAATTCAACATAACTAATGAGAGCATGGGAATTAAAGTTTTTGTCATTGTAAATGATCACTAGCATAGAAATGACCACTTAACACTTTAATGAGTATTTAACATGAATGATCTCTGTTAATGCAATTTAACATTCAGAACAAGTTAACATAAACGGTTAAATGCAAGGTGAATATATGAGAGAAATGTTTAATGATGAGTAGTATTGGACTATTACAGGATTCCATGTTTTTGTAATTTGAGAACACATCAACACAGAACAAGCTCATGTACTTAACCCTCTAATGTCCCAATTTTTTTGCCAGCTAATTAAATATTCAAAGTTAACGACGCAAAAAAATTTTACACTAAAATTCTGTATATGCTGTTAAGCCTCTTGAATAGTTTTAAATAATTTTTCTTTTTATTTTACCAATGTTTGTTGTCCTAAGGTGTGTTTTACTAAAAGCTTGCTGATATAATGAAGACCGCATAAAGGCGGGATTGGGCATTAGAGGGTTAACAGTTCCCCCATATGTGGCCATGTTACCAAGTATTCATACTCATATTACACAGAAAAAAATTTCACGAACATTTTTCCAATTAAAATCTTAATTGAGTTTTAAAAAATATTCAATTAAAAATTTAATTGAATCAACAAATTTTATAATTGAAATAAAAATCAATCACACAAATTAATAGTATCAACTTAATTTTTTAAATTGGATGTCAATTAATTTTTTAATTGACAGGGGGGGGGGCGGGCACACTGAATACTTGTACTTTTTCAAATCTTTTTCAATAGACTAAAACGAATGCTGTGCCAAATGAAATTCTTATCAAATTCGAAATAGGAAAACATGTAGAGGAGTTGCATCAGTAGCACATATGCTGCTGCCCTGTACAAATCCAATAAATAAATATACAATTTGTAATAGAGATATCATGGGTTTTTGTTGAGAAAATATATACATATTAGAAAAATATATTGTAAACGTGAATGGAATTTTTACACTGTTTCCCTTATAATAGGGGCATACATATACGCAAAAAAATAATAAAAAATATATATAAATAAATAATTATGTTTAAAATTTTATTTTTATATTATTTGATTATAATATTTAAAAAAATTTGTTAAGTTTCCAAAATCAATGACATATACTAGGTCTGAATCTTTGAGATTATGACCGATCCCATCATTGAGCTTTGTTGTTAAATCAGCAGTATATTAAAATGTCGAAATGTAGTGCAAAAATACTACAATTACCACAGTATGTATTTGCCTTTTCTCTCCCTCTATCTCTTTCTCTCTCTCTCTGCACTTTGTTCAATATTCTCACAGGTTTAAGATTCATAATAAAGGGTGATACGGACAAAATTTGGTCACGGGGAATGAACGCGTAGTTAGAATCGTGAAATACGTTTATTTAAAAAATCAAACTTTAAATTTCTTGTCTACTACCCACCACGATAAGGACCTGGGGGTATATGTTACTTTGTCCATTCCGTTTGTAAACACCATCGAAATATTGCTCCCCAAAGCCTCCAACTATAAGTATATATATCTGGTCGGTGGTGAAATTCTGAGTCGATCTGAGCATTATCTCCGTCCGTCCCGTCCGTCGTCCGGTCTGTGAAATCACGCCTACACTTCCGACTGAAAACGAGACTATCGACTTGAAACTTGGCCACAGTAGTTTTTGTATATTGATGTTAAGGTTCGGATGTATTATCGCAAATTGGGTCCCATACTCTGGTTCCACACTTTTACGTTATAGCCCCTATATAACACGGACCCCAAATCTTGGCTTGCGAGGCCTCTCTAAGAGAAGCAATATTCATCCCGATCCCGGACTGAAATTTGAATACACTGGGTGTTTGTATAATGGTCTCTATACAACCATGGCCAAAAATTGGATCCGCATTCGGCCATAATATTATTATATAGGCCCCATTATAAACCGATGCCCCGACTGATTGCTTGCGGAGGCACCTAAGAGAATGCCAAATTTCATCCGATCCCGGCTGAAATTCTGGTACATGGTGTCAGTATAATGGCTCTCTAACAACCATGGCAAAATTTGGTCCACATCGCGTCCATAATCTATAAATAGCCCGCATATAATACCATCCCGCAGCGATTTGGCTTGCGAGGGGCCTCTAAGAGAAGCCAAATTTCATCCGATCCGGCTGAAATTTGGTAGATGGTGTTAGTATACGGTCTTTTAACAACCAATGCAAAAATTGGTCGAACTATCGGAACATAATTACTATATAGCCCCCCCACTATAAACCGAACCCCCAATTTGCTTGCGAGGCCTCTAAGAGAGAGCAAATTTCATCGCCGCGACCCAGGCCTGAAATTTCGGTATCATGGTGAGTGGTATATATGGTCTAATACAAACCAATGACAAATTGGTCCCATCGAGGTACTACGCATAATTAAAAATTAAGGCCCCCATATAACGACACAGATTTGACCTCCAAGGAACCTCTTGGAAGACACCACAAAACTGTCGATCTGAATTCAGTTGAAATATTGGTTAACATGTGGTGTTAAATATATAGGCCTCAAATCCACAATGACAAAAAAATTAGGTCGATATCGGTCGCAAATAATAATATATATAGGACCCGCATATTAAAACGCGATCCCGAGATTTGACATCGCCCAGAGGCCCCTTGAAAGAGCAAAACTTCTGTCCACCATCGGTTTGGAAAAAAATGATGTACGATGATGTTAGTATATGAGTAATCCCACAACCATCAGGAAAATGTGGGTTGCCTAATCAGTCCATAATTATAAGTATAAGCTACCCATCAATAAACACGATCCCCAGATTTCTGAACCATCCGGTGCCTTTTGGAGAATAGCAAAAAATTCACATCACGATACTGCTTGAAAATTTGGTAGCGGTGTGTAGTACTATGGTATTTAACCAAGCCATGCCAAACAGTGCGGTCCTATATCATCATAACGTACATCAGGCCCCCGATTAAACCGATCCCGAGATTTGGTTTTGGAACCTCTTTGAGGAGCCAACATTCATCGAAGTGAGTTGAATTTGGTAACATTGTGCTAGTATAAGGGTCGTTAACACCATGAGCCTAACTAGGTCCATATTCGGTCTATAGTTATATATGCGCCCTGCCAGATAAAATCGACTCCCCAATCACTACAAAAAATTGGTCCATATCAAGTTCATAAAATTTATATAGCCCCCATATAAGCGACGCCCCATATTTCGAATTCTGGCTCTCTACGTAAAAAAGTCCATATCGATTCGTAATTATTTGTAGACCGTTAAATATACATAACTTTTTTGTCTCATATATACCATGTATGGACTAAATCACAATTTAGAAAACGATGTTAAGAAGTTTTAAGATACACTGAAAAAACAGTGAACCCACCAGGAAAGATAACTTTCGATTAATTTTAGAAAATTTTGAACTTTTATAGAAAATTTTAACTAAACGGTATTACAAGCGCTGGCATCACTCCCGATATGGCAAAAATAAGTAAATATTTTTCGACAGAATTCAAGAAAATTTATTAGACATAACTAAATTTTTTCAGAAGTTAAAGAAAATTGTTGTAGTTTAAGAGAAATCTTGGAGTTAAGAATTGCAAGAATGTCTTTAGTGGACATACGAAGTTCACATATGGAACATTTTTGGTAAATTTACAATTTAAAGAAATAATGAACTATTTTGTAAGAAATACGAAATTAGGAAATCTTTATGCTGTTATTTGTGTATAACTTTTTCCCGTTTTTTAGTTCATTTAACTAACATACGCAAAAAATTATTTGACTAAAATAAACTTTTTCCAAACATAATGATTCTATGAACTAATATAAAGTTAATATGGCTTTAGTGAAATAGAGAGTTCACTTTTTTTTGAGTGTACCACAACCCAAGTAATTCGATTGTGGATGATAGTCTTTCGTAGAAGTTTCTACGCAATCCATGGTGGTGGGTACATAAGATTCGGCTGCGCCGAACTTGCGCGCGTATATACTTGTTTCTAGTTCAATTAGTATAAATTAGAAAATATTCAGTTAGGCTTTCGCTTTCCAATCCGAATTGCCGGGCCTCACGCTTGACACCTGCCATCAGATTTTGTACAGCCACCTTGTCCACCTTTTCGCGTAGAAAGCCAGTTTGCCTTGACCTGCTGCTCGTCTTAGCAGTTTTTTGGTCTTCCTCCGGATCGGCGCTTGGCCGTCGATTTTTGTTTATCATCGCGATTTGGAGTCAATACCTTTCTGTAAGTCGATAGTCCGGCCTCGTTTTTGGCTCGATGCACGGTTGTAGACGATACACCCAGCTTATTTGCGGCCAGCTCGCAGGAGAGAGGTTAGGGTTTCGTTTGAAACTACCGGCAACTCTCCTTGTCGTCTCAGCGGCTTCGTTTTCAATTTCCCCCCGCGATCCAGACTTCCTGGCTGTCGACAAACGTTCCCCAAACACTTTAAATTACATTTGTAACAGTTGATCTTGGCAACTTGTCGATTCTTTCAGCTTTGCGTGCGAGTAGCTCGGATTTTCGCGATGCGCGAGCAAAATTTTGATACGCTGCACTTCTTGCTTGGACGGCATTTTGACAACTGAAGAGTGAATTCCAAAATCAAAATAGGAGCAACATTCTACACACACACACTTCAAAATGAGGGTTGTTCAGGTTTTTTAAATGTAAAATTGAAAGAAATACGTCAAGTTTATATTGACCAAATTTTGACCGTACAACCCTTTACATTTGTTTACTATGGAGCAGGGATGGAAAACGCAGTACTATAGTACTTTTTTTCAACACTTTGTCACCTTGGTCAGTACCGTGGTACCCACGCGAATGATTTAGTACCTTTTGTGTATACAGTTACGATATCAGATTTATGGAACAATTTATGGAAAATTCTGTCAAAATTTTATTTCTATAGAAAATTTTGTCAAAATTTTATTTTTATAGAAAATGTTTGCCAAAATTTTATTTCTATAGAAAATGTTGTCAAAATTTTATTTCTATAAAAAATTTTATCAAAATTTTATTTCTATAAAAATTTTGTCCAAAATTTTATTTCTATAGAAAATTTTGTCAAAATTTTATTTCTATAAAAAATTTTGTCAACATTTTATTTCTATAGAAAATTTTTATCAAAATTTTATTTCTATAGAAAATTTTGTCAAAATTTGGTTTCTATAGAAAATTTTATTTCTATAGAAATGTTGTCAAAATTTATTTTCTATAGAAAATTTTGTCATATTTTATTTCTATAGAAAATTTTGTCACATTTTATTTCATAATAAAATTTTGTCCAAATTTTATTTCTATAGAAATTTTGTCAAAATTTTAATTTCTATAGAAAAATTTTGTCAAATTTTATTTCTATGAACATTTTATCAAAATTTTATTTCTATTGGAACATTTGTCAAAATTTTATTTCTATAGGAAAATTCTATGTCAAAATTTTAGTTTCTAATAGAAAAATTTTGTTAAAATTTTATTTCTATAGAATTTTGTCAAAATTTTTATAGCTATAGAAATTGTGTGTCATAAATTTATTATTTATTATTAGAATTTGTTAAGTACCATTTTTGGAAGAATTCTACCAACTGTGGCAACCGCGATTACAATACTACTGTAGTCTTTGTAAGCGGATATAAAACTAAATAAAAATGTATTTAAAATTGTGGAGTTGGCAATCAAAATTTAGTCTAAAAGAGCTCTTGACAATAATCTTCCAATGGAATTTTTGTTGAAATTTAGTGAAAAGTACTTTTTCGCTCAAAAAGATACCTTTATTGTACTTTCTTTAAAATTGCATTTTCCATTCCTGCTATGCAATAGTATTGATCCAATGTTATCGCGAACATTCGTATTTTATGTGAGGCTTCATCTCTAATAAATTTTATTAAAATCGATTAATTAATTTATTTATTTTATTAATTTATAATTTTTTTTGTAATTGTCTAAAATAAAATTCTGACGGCTTTTACAAGGTGATAAAAAAAACTAAAATAATAATAATAATACCTTAGTGTTATATTTAGGATACTTGATGCACGGAAGTTAGTCCCTAAAAAGAAATAAATACTCAATAAATAAATACACTATATAATTTTTAATAAAAATATATAATATTCATTTAAATATACTGAGACGCTTAACAAAAAGGAAGCCAATTTAAATTTATTTTTGTCCGTAGATTTTTTTCGTGTAGTTCATTTTTTCCCACAGTTTGAGAAAGATTTTCTTCACTTTAATAATTTTTTCTCTATACATTTAGTTATTAAAAAAAAGAAAAAATATATGCACAAGGGATCAAAACATTTTTTAACTTTCACCAAAAATGTGTCCACATTGAATTTTTTTATAGCGCTAACGACATTTATACAAATTTCTTGAAAATACAAAATTTTCTTAAATATACTTTTTTTCTTAATGCACTTTTCTTTAGCGCAGTTAACATAAGTTAATTTTCGCATTAGTTTAGAACGGCCTTTTTACTGTGTATAAGTTGCATGGTTGCGGCGAACATGTTTCATGGTCACAATCCAAAAATAACATTTTGCTTTTGAAACATGTTTGAGATGATCATATTCCTTCTCTGGGTGGGAAATTAATTGATCAAATTAATTTTTTAATTGAAATGTCTTCAATCACGAAAATGATTGTATAAATCACAGTTTTAATTGGACATTAAAAAAATAGTTGATTAAAAAATTATGTGCGTGAAGATAAATTCCGGATTTAGTTAGCACAGACACAAACCTTTTTTTTTGGCAGAGCTCTGTTAATTAGTTAACAGAGCTTCATAAAGGAGATTACAGAGCACTGTAACGAGTTAACAGAGGTATTTTCTTCTGGTCATAGTGGGACAATGGTTCATTTGCCACAAGACCACTGGAGGCATCCTGTCCAGATTTTTTTTTTTTAGTTTGATTAAAAAATTGATTGTTTGATATAAATGTTTAGTTTAAAATTAAAAAATTTCCCATCACTTTTGTAATTGACTTAGTCTTCCGACTTTGATTAAAAAGTTCATTGTATCAATTAATTTTTTATTTGAAAATTTTTTAAAATTTCAATCATTGACGTAATTAACTTCATTTTTCTATCTTGATTAAAAAGTTAATTGTATCAATTATTTTATTAATTGGCAATGTTTTCAAATTCAATCAACTTTTTAATAGGCAATATTTTTTTTCTGTGTACACAAATTCACGAAAATTTTTCGAATTAAATTTTTATTGAGTTTTAAAAAATATTCAAATAAAAATTTAATTGATTCAACAAATTTTTTAATTGTAACAAAAATCTATCACAAAAATTAATAGTATCAATTAATTGTTTAATTGGATCAATTCATTTTTTAATTGACCTTCAATTAATTTTTTAATTGATACTATCATTTCTGTGACATTTCAATTAAAAAATTAATTGGATCAATTAATTTCGTGATTGAAACAGAAGGAAATTTTGTGTAATATTTTTTTTTTTATTAAATAAATAAATTTTTACTTCACTCGCTTTACTTCTGATAAAAAAATTGAGCATCGGTTAATTAAAGAGAGAGAGAAATATATCTACAGTTATTCGTGATATTTGTTGTTGTTTCTTGTCTGATTCCCCGAGTCTCATTTAGGTTAATTTTGGTTTATTTTTATTTATTATGTCTCATTTTTTTTTTTGAATTTGTCAAAAAATATTTACTTATATTTGTGAAATCGGCGTTTGTAACAGAGTTTATGTAAATTTTTGTAAAATTAACCTAAATTTTCTACAATTTTTCTTCATGGTTGGTTCACTGTTTCTTGAGTGCAGGCGCTGAATTTTTAAGAAACGTTTAACTGATGGTGAATATTATCGATATACAAAATATAAAATCGAAATTATGATTTTTTCTTTACTTTCAGTTCATATTTGCTTTTATGAGAAGGAAGAACATTTTATATGATTATGATTAATTTATGTGATTGTTTTTGTATT
>PGFW01031495.1:8948-21087 GCA_003123925.1 Haematobia irritans | reverse complement strand
TGTGGGTGGTGACATTTTACGAGTCATGGTGTAAGCAGAATGAGGAATGAAATTGAGAACTTTGAAATGCTGGCAGGGTTGTTCCAAACTTTTCTTATGGGGGAATTACATAATTTCGTGAGTTTGACTTGAAGAGTGGAATTTTTCTTTTAGGGCCGGTTTTAAGTTGCATTTATCGAGGAATAAGTAGTCTTTTTTTCACGCGTTACTTTAATTTCATTTTTAAAGAAAATATTTCCATTAACTTTGCTTTAGATAATTCCCCATTCAAGTTAGAATTAAAATTTGCAACAAAAGTTATAATTTATCCTTCTTTCAGAAGTAATGGATACAGAAGTAACATGAGGGAACGATTAGCGTTCTCTTTCTTTTCACTGTGTTTGAACGAGTACTTAAAAATTTGATTTGCGTTAGCTTTATCTCAATTTCCGGCCTATTTGTATCCACCATAATTTAAAATAATATGGATGTGATGTCTTAAGTAATATCTTTATTGATTAGACTTGAACACATCTGAGGGCTGTGTTTACATTTTACAAACAAAACTAAATAAGACAAAAATCACCAAAGAAAAACGTTTAAATTCAACTTGTTTCCAATACGGTTTGGTTCTGAATTGTAATGTATATCCTCAAAGAATAAGTACTAAAGACACTAGCGTGTGTATGGTAATATGAGGATAGGAATAGCTTTTCCTGTTCGCATTGTTTCTCCAAAGCAAACTCTTCCAGAAAAAAAAAACGGATAATTTGGATTACGAATTGAAAGCTTTTTGTAATTATTTTTATGCAAAGAAATTATTTTTTGTTTATAGTTTTCAAGTTTTTAAGGTCTAAAATTTTTGTTATCAGTTTTCAGTTTTTAGGAAATTGTTCCAGCCAAAATGATAATGTTCTTTACTCCCAAGTTATTGGTTATAAATGATTATGAAACCTTTAATACTTCCATTCCATTACACTCTTACTAGTATTCCAACTGCATTTTCCATATAAAATATGGGGATTTTGTATCCACTCTTAATAGATTTCCCGAGCCTAATGTTGTATGATGTATTTAGACTGAAAGACCTTTAATCTTGATTAATTCAAAACAAAGGAGATTATATAATACCCTGCCAGCATCTTTCAAAGTTCCAATTTCATCCTACTGTCGCTACATCACAAGACACTTTAACAATAGCCCAACTGTGATG
Source organism: Haematobia irritans (assembly GCA_003123925.1). Classification (NCBI taxonomy): domain Eukaryota; kingdom Metazoa; phylum Arthropoda; class Insecta; order Diptera; family Muscidae; genus Haematobia; species Haematobia irritans. Next base: position 19,895 of record PGFW01031495.1, on the reverse strand, counting down.
GGGGAAAGAGTAAATCAAAAAGTACGAAATGTACATGAAGTATAGTTGCCATTACTATTGTTAGAAGAGCCATTTTTATATTTGTGGAAAACACCAAGCCGCACTAGGGATATGTATAAATTTTATTTAACTAAAAAACGAAAAACATAAGTGATTGAAAAAACATTTATTATATATATATATATATATATATACCTAACTATATATATATATATATATATTATATATTTTATATATATATATAATTTATATATTATATCATATTATAATATATTATATATATTATATATATATATATATACTTATATATATATTATATAATTATATAATATTAATATTATAATATATATATACTATCAGTATATTACTTATATAACTATATATATTTATATATATATATTATATATACTGATATACTATATATATATATAATTCTATAATAATATATATTATTATTACTACTATAATTTATATTATATATTTATACAATCATGTTTCATCACTCTTGTTAAGGAAAGTAACGGAAAATCATAAAAGCGGGCGGGGCCACTATTTTTACTCCTGCTACCATTCGGTACAGGTATAAAATTCTAAGGGGGTACCATATCACTTCCGTCAAATGTGTTGGGTGGCTACATATTAAAGCGTTCTGTCCCAAATACCATACATTTTAAAATATCTCTCGATTTATGGGACAGAAATAATATAATGATCACTTTACAAAATCTATATGACTAAATTTAAGTTGGCTTTAATTGCACTTAGCAGTGCGAACACAATCTTTAGTAAAAAAAAATCATGGGAAACATTTAATCTGAAGCGATTTTTAAGGAAACTTCGCCAAAGTTTCTTATGATTTTATCGCTCGAATATATGATTGTATTAGAAGCTTATGAAAATTAGAACCATTTTTTTTTACAACTTTTCGACTAGCAGTGGCGATTTACAATGAAAGATGTTGGTGTTTTGACCATTTTTTTTCGAAATTCAGAAAAAATATATGTATGGGAGCTTATAGATCTAAATCTTGAACCGATTTCAATCAAAATTTGGCACAATGACCCTATACTCCACTTGTACACTTGTGCAAAATTACAAGCTCAATCGGGATAAAACTCTGGCTTTCTGAGTCCATCATAAGTGCCATCATCCGGACGAAGACTCATATTATGGGAGCTATAATATTTAAATCTGGAATCGATTTCAACCAAATTGCACGCATAGCTACAATGCTAAATCTACCTCCCAAAATCTTGGCCCAACCAAACTTGCTAGGCAAACACTCTGTCATTTTAGGGACCATATTTAGTCCATATCGGTGCGAAAGGATATATTATCGGGAGTTATATCTAAATCTTGAACGATTTCAATAAACTCATTTTTGCACACTGTCACCTATACTACTAAATTGTATTCCTAGTGTAAATTTCAAACCAAAATTCGTCCAAAAATCTCGGCTTCTGGCCGGCCAATAAAGTCCACTATCGGTGATGGCGAAAGATACTATATGGAGGTATATCTAAATCTGAACAGATTTCAAATCAAATTTTGCACACGTTGACTATACGACTATAGATTTATGTTTGTACAAATTTCAAGCAAAATCGGGTATTAAGAACTCTGGCTTGTGGGGTCGCACAGAGACGCGCAAGATCCTACTTACGTGCATATCGGAGCGAACAGATAATATGGGAGCTTTATTCTAAATCTGAACCGATTTTCTTCCCAAAATCTAATAGGGTTCTATTCTGACCCAAATTTAGGGAAATTGACTGACCAATTTAAAGCGATTGGATCGTTTAACATTGCAACCTGGACTTTGATTCACAAAAATGTGTTCACAGAACAGACGGACGGCACAGATGGACAATCGGTCTATATCCGGACTCAGGGGACCCACCCTTGGCATTATTGCTCAAAGACAGCATGTGGTCTATCTCGTCTCCTTCTGAGGTGTTACAAACATACGCACTAACATTATAATACCCTGTTCCAGCAGTGCTGGCGCAAGGGGATATAAAAATTGGTAAAGGACTTAGCGACCAACAACGTGCGAAGCAACCTTCCATTCCATTTCTATACCCTCTTTGTGTCAGAGGATGTAAAAAATGATGCTCAACATTTCGTAATTATAAAAAAATTAATGGAATGTTGTTATTGCATTGCTAAATGCACTTGCTAGGTGTGGGCTGGTATTTATCGTTTAGCTCAACATCCCATGTAAGTGTGACCATTTTTTGTTTTCCCCTTGACATTACGTAAACAGATCACCACTGCCAACACCTGACCTCCTCTTTCGTCGGTCACGGATATGAAATAGTTTTACGAAGTGAAACAGGAGAACAATGCGACGAATCAACCAGAATGACTTCTAAAAAGATTCTTCAATCCAAATAGAAAACAATAATGTCAAAAATCTAGTCAACGGCAAGTTAAACCGTGGCGTGCAAATTGCAGGACGACAATCGGTGCGACGGCATAATTGACTATGTAAGTACAAAATGGTATAACACTTGAAAAATAAATGTCCTCCTCATCATTATTCTCAGACAGTGTTATGAATATTTTAATGGTATTGGAAAAATTAAAAAAAAAATGAGCGGAGAAATATAGCCAAAACCTAATAAGGAAAGAGGAGCAAGCTGATTAGTGCTGTTAAGGTAGGAAATAATAGCAATAATGTTTATGGTACTTCGTACTCAGCATCTACACCTGAAAAATAAAAGTTTGTGTACGATTTCATGTCCTTGAAATCCTATAGAAGACGTCATTTCTTCGTCTGATATAAAGAAATTCCAGTCCACAAAAATTTCCTTTTCAATGCGGCATTCCCGGGATCCCCTATGGATTCTACTTTCTTCACTTTCGATTGAAAATTTTTTCCCCCTTTTTTTTTTTGGACAAGTTCGATAGAAAGTAAGGAAGTAAGGCCGCTTTTAATGTGTCAAAACTTGTCACGCATCTACGCCTTAGTCTGCAGAATTACATTCCATGCCACCGGATACCTTCACCTTGAAATGCCAGAAACTGAAGTTAAATTAGCTGACAGTGAAGACTAGAAAAAAAAAGGGGAATTTTTTTTTTTGGGGAACCAACATCAGTGTTGGTTACGCTGCGTTTCGACAACAAGGTTCAATTATATTCATTTATTAAAGCGCTAATTGTAATTTGATTATTTCTTGATATATTCGTTTTTGATTGTTTACATTGTCGTATTTTTGAATCTGTATTAGGAATAAAGTGACTCATTTTGAAGAATATCTGTCGTGTAATTCTTTTCGGCGCAGTGGGGATTGCGCCAAAGTAACTATTTTTTTTTTTATAATCAACAAGGAGAATTCCTTTAACTTGTTATAGGATAAAAATATATCTTTTTAGAAAAACATATTTTTATCAAAAAATTTGCGGGTGAGAATTTTGAACCAGGTTCTTTACTTTTCATATAATAATAAACACGAACATCATCCAGTAGTAGTTAGGAAATGTCATGTGTCATATCTACGTTCATAGCACAAACTTGATAGGACGTTTTGTGCAAATTGTCTTCTTGTGAGTGTTTGTTGGCTATTGTAGCTGAGTGTGCCTGGGTCTGTTTTTAAACTTTGGTGTCCTAAAATATGCTGGTCTTTTTTTTAATTTTCTATAGGTTTAAATATTCGAAAAGAAAACAAAAATTTTTCTAAAATAAAAAATGATCTAAGATTTTTAATTGCAGTTATAATCCATAATTAAAATAATTTATACCCTCACCACTACTGATGTAAGGGTTAATAAGTTTGATGCATTTCGTAGTGCAACGCCTCACGATGAGAAAGAAGGGCCATTCGTTACGTATAACCTGCATTGTCTTCAGAATTTGTTTCAAATTCTGAGGTCGATTTAGCCGATAGTCCGTCCGATATGTTTGTATATGTAATTTTGTGTGCAAAGTTACAGCTCGCAGTTTAAGTCCGATCGTCCTGTAAATTTGGCACAGAGTTTTACATTGACTCATTAGACAATCAGCTATTGATTTGAAAATAATCGGTTTCAGATTTAAGATATAGCTGTGCATATATATTATATCAGCACGATTCTCGGTCATAATTGACGTATTTATCATCAGTATTTTCTCTCAAAATTTCTGGAAGCCAAATATTTTGGGGCTTTCGTAAGATTATTGCAAAAATATCAGCAAATCGGTTCAGATTTAAGATATAAGCTCCCATATAATATCTTCTCGGTTCCCGATTTGAACTCTATATGACCAAAAAAGCCAGAGTTTTGTCCTGATTTTGCTTCAAATTTGCAGCAAGGGACTACGTTTAATAGTATTGTTAATTGTGCTAATTTGGTTGAAATCGGTTCAGATTTAGATATAACTTCCCATAATATATCTTTCGCACCGATCTGCATTATATGGATTCAAAAGCCCAGAGTTTTGCCCTGAGTTGCTTCAAATTTTTGCATAAGGAGTACGTTTAATGGTTTATCGTTAAGTGTTGCGAATTCGGTTTGAAATCGGTTAGATTTAGAGTATAGCTCCCAATATATTATTTTTTCGGTGCTCCCGATTTTACGCCCATATGACCACGGAGGCCAAAATTATTCTCCCATTTACGTTTTTTGCTGAGATAGGAGGATTATTATTCTAACTATGAATGTCAAAATTTGCGTCAAATCAGTGGGTTCATAATTAGCATATAGTCTCCATATACTTATGTAAGCCGAGCAGAGAGAAATATGGTAGAATGTTTCAATATTTTAGGACCCATTCTGCAATGGGGAGTTTCCTCAAATTGATTCGATTACGTGTTTCCCAGAGAACTTACATTTAATATGCTATTTTAAAGTGTCGATCATCTTAATCTAAATATGGCAAAATACCCACATTTTACATTTTTTATTTGTTTAACTCTCATTGGCTTTCCATTTTATTATTAACCCTGCACTTCAAATATAAGCTTTAATTTATTTTATGATGATTTGCAGTCTGGAAATTATTCGCTGAATATATTCAGTGAATAGCTTTGGTATTATATAGTTCCAAAAAAAAATAGAACAATTAAAAAAAACAAAATACAACGAATATCTGCTAATCTGAAATTTAATTTAAAAGATACAAATTTAATAATCATTATTTTTAAGAAAGACTTTGGCTCTCGACGTGGATTTTGAACCAGATTAGTCTTTTCAAAAGATCGAAACCGCACCTGTTTTAATTTGATTACAATCACCTAGTACATAAATAAACATGTGTCACCTCAGGCAGGCAAATCTTTTCGGATCATTTAAAGCTCTACTTTTGTCACACTACTAATTTCTTTTAAAATAATTAAAATGTCAATGTCCAACAACAACAAAATTCAATAAATGTCAATAAAATGTTTTGTCACAAAGTGACAAGATTGTCGACTGATAGAGGTATGCGGTGTTGCTTTGGATGGATGGTGCGGCTGTAAAAGCTCCTTTAATCTTATTTCTATTTCATACAAGGGACACTTGTAATAGTCAATTCGTCCTGAATGAGTGATATTGCCGAGGTTAAAACCATCGGAAAAATAGGGACAACATAGAAACGCAACCAGCAACACGGATCTTTCGCATTCATAATGAACTCACAAAATGATTGATGCCTCTTATGAAAATTCTGAAACATAACAAAGTTTAATCACTACGTTTGGAAATGAAGCATCGACCAGACATAGTTGGCAGGAAATCTTCATGATGACCTTTCATAGCTTGTACAGACATCAATGGACCGAAGGTTAACTAGATCAACACGCAGAACGCTATCGATTAAGTACCGCATGTTAACTAATTTTTTAAATAGAGCACATAGACGCAGTAATTGACAATGACAGCAGAAGCTAGATTTTGGAACTTTTAATAATGTTGGAGAATTAATTTATCATAATGGCGTTTTATGAATCATAATTTCCCCATGAACAATATCAACCTGCTATGGTAACCCGGTCCCGCTTTCGCTGACCGCTTCGAGCGTTTGAGGAATTATTTTGCAGTTACTTACGTCAACTATATCCTTCGTGCTTGAAAAAATTCGAAAAGATTTGAATTCTTTTAAACAAAATCGGACTACTTGATTTTTGTTTATAGGTTACAAATACGGCGGGAGAGGGTGTACCTTCTTCTATATTTATTTTGTGATTTTAAGTGTGGGCTTGTCAAGCGAAAGGTATTCTTTCTCCTCAACAAACTCTGAAATTAAGCATATTATTATAATAAAACATAACAAAGAGATTACATGTTTCCCATTCCAATAAATCGCGAAAAAGCAAAATAGTAAAAAATTTTACCAAGATTAACATTTTTGCTAAAATGTTGTGAAATTGACTGCACCTCTACGTTGGCTGCCAATTTCAATGTAATTTAACGTTCTTTACTACAAAAGAAGTTGCAGAAGCCTCGTTGCCAAAAATTCATAAAATTTAACGAAAAAAAACGGACAAAAGCGAACCCTCCCCCAGCCTTCGCTCCACTTCGTCCTGATATTCGGACTTCACGTACCCTATTATTAATTCACAAGCTACTCAGATCGGTCCCTACAATTCTAATCGAAGTTAAACGCACAAAAGGTTATATTTCAATTTTCCCTTCCCAACTTCATATATCGAAAATCAATATACTATTTATAAAATCATCTATAAATTTTAATTCACCTCTCCCGACGTTCCCTGTCAAATTTCAAGTAGAATCGGCGATGTTTTAAATTTTGCTCTTATTGTTTTAAAGGGACGTCACTTTCCCCGCATACGATATCGCAAACAGCCGTAGCTGTGAATAGCACTCCTAACCTTCTCCTGAAAATTCTTGAAAACTTTCCTTTCAAGATTGTTTGGGGCAATGGAAGGTTGCCTCTTTCGTTCAATTAAACAATTCCCCCACTGCCTTTATGTAAATTCAAGAAAACTTAAGAATTGTTGTTTTTTTTTTTGCCAGTTTTAGAGCGATGGACCTCCTCCCGACTAAATATTCGAAAAGTGATAGTAGCGTATCTTTCTGTTTAAACGTCACGAAAAATGCTCATAGAAAATTATAAGCCTAAGCAAGGGCCGGCCTCAACTATAACTATCGATAACTTCTCCCCAGTCCTCTGTAAAATTTCAGTAACTCGGTAAAGTTTAATTGTTTCTCTGTATGTACTTAAGAGAAGCGGATTGTCTCCCTATGCCCTTTTTTTTTAGTTTAGAAAAATCTAGGAACCTGATTATACATTTATACCTCACCCATTTTTCCGGTAAACTTTTCAGTCGGGGGAGTTTTAGTTAGTTGTTTTCCACTGTACTTTAAATAAAAAAGTGGAGCAAAGAGGGTGGCCCTCCCCGCCAAATATCGCAAAAATAACGTAGCGGAGTTTGTCTAAAGATGCCAACCCCAACATTTCAATTGAAAATTTCAAGCAATCGCATTTAAGTTTTTGTTCAGAGTTTTCACAAACAGTAAGGCCAAGGGGGAGGTCCCTCCCCGTCCGGATATGAAAATCATTCAGGTACCCCATATTAATATCCATAACCTCACGGCATGTTCTCTGTGTAATCTCAGAATAATTAAAGAATTTATAGTTTTTCACCTGACTACTTTAAAAAACAGTCGAACTAAGGGAGTCCCCCTCAGCACACAAAGTATCGAAATATAAAGTTAGCGGATCTTTTGTTGGTTGCCAACACACCTTCAATGAAATTTCAAGCATCGGCCATTTGGTTCCAAATTTTCAAAAAGTCCGACAAAGCGGAGTCCCCTTCGCGGACCAGGTGTCAAAAATGAGGTACCCTATTTACTTCACACATGAACGTTCCCCTTATGATCTATGAAAGTTTAAGTAAATCGGATTCAAGCCGTGTTTCGGGGCCAAACTCCGAGCGTCATACAAACAAACAAACAATAAACACAACATTAGTCATTGAATTTTAATTATAGATAAATATAAACCAAATCGAAAGTGTTTTCAAATATAAAAGTTTTTTATTTACGCAAATATAAAAATGTTTTAAATGTTTTTTCTTGTGATAAAAGTTTATAAATTTTCGTAAGAATTAAAAAAAAAACTGTCTGCAAGTTTACGATTGATATTATTCGGGCAGGATTATGCATTCAAGTTTTAGCGGTAATGATCACGAAATTATTGCTCGATTTTCGACTTTATTTTTTACCGTGCGCCAATTTTGGCCTATCTTTTGATTATTAGAGTTATTAATTTTGGTTTCATGAGTTTTCGATTTTGCAATAGCCTATGAATAGCATTTGATATGCTACAAAATTCACATTTGACACTTATTTCATTTAATGTGAAAGCCTCGCAGTCAGAGTCAGGAATTGAACAAAGAATAAAAAAATATAGTTTTTTGTTTAGCAATTTCCCGTTGGAAGCCGTGTCTGGAAATAACTCCCCTGTGGAGATTATCGCGAAATACTATTACAGTTTTTGTTTGATTTCTTCCGCCAGACGTCAATGGCATTTTCTGGGAATGGTTGCAGACTCTCAACAAAGAAAAACACACACACAAAAATGAACTCATTTTTTTTTTGCAGACAGAAAAATACTGGCACTAATCAGCAAAAAATGAATTTGAATTGTAACTGCGTAACCAAAAGTCGAATAACCTTGCACGCCTTTTCAATTGAATTGTTTTATCATAAATTATTTGGTCTTTCTTGATTGTGACATCTCTTTTATGCTTCATTTTCCAATATGTGACATTTGCCATTGAATGATTTACAATTCGTTTAAGATTGCATCTTTCGTATCTTCATGCAGAATTGGCTGTGGTTTGTTAATTTAAAAAAAAACGAAAGAGACTTTAAATCGCAAATATTACCCCAAGAACAAGTATACTAAGGCAGTAAGTCGCGCCGGGTCGAATCATATGTAACCCTCCCACCACGGTATTGCGGCTAGCAAACGTACTTCTACTAAGGCTGAAATTCCAAAAATCGAAATTATTGGATCGTGCGTGAAAACTTGGCGCGATGACAAGCTTATCTTTAAGATTTCTTAACATATGGGCCGTCATTTGTTTAGACACACAAGGCATGATTACATACCAATATTAATTCCGTTCTTGTAGGGGAAGTCTATAAATAATTTACGATGCCAATATGGACCAATGTTTACGCGGTTTTATATGGGGGCTAATTATATACAATAATTATGTGTCAGATTACTAAACCAATTATGTATTGGCTAGTTAGAGGCCATATACTAACTCCAGACGTTCAAAAATTGTATTTCCGAGGTTTTTGCAAGCATAAAATCTGGAGATCTGGCTTTATATGGGAGCTACACATAATTAGCCTATTGAGTTTGTTTGGATGGCAATATACTTACAACCACGTTAACCGACATTTCCAATTCGAATCGGGATGCAAAATTAGCTACCTCAAGATGGCTCCGGAGGTCAAATCGGGGTGGTATCGTATATATCGGAGGCTATAAAATAATTATTAGACCTATATCGCGGACCAAAGTTTTTTGCTGGAAGTCGGTTTAACTATGGGGGCGTATATTACTTAATTTGACACCGATATGGACACCAATTTTGCAATGGATGTTTAGTGACAATAAATAACACCACATACCGGAATTTCAATCGAATCGAATGAACATTTTGCTTCCTCAAGAGGCTCCGGACGGTGCAAATGTGGGAATCGGTTTATAATGGGGGCTATATTAACATTATATTATGGACCAAATATGGGCCAATTATTGCATGTTGTTAGACGGAGACAATACTAACATCACGCTACCAAATTTTCACACGGATCGGATTTATAATTTGGCTATTCCAAAAAAGTTCCGCACAGACAATCTGGGGGCCGGTCTTTATATGGGGGTATAACCTTAAAGTGGTCTCGATATGACCCATTGTATCGCAATACCATCGATCTACAATACAATATTAATCTAATTGTGCGGAAGTTTCAAGTCGATAACTTGTTCTCGTTCAGAAAGTTAACCGTGAATTTGCCACAGATGCGACCCAGAACTTCACCACGACTCAGAATATATATGCTTTATGGGGTCTTACATCAATATTTCGATGTGTTACAACCGGAATGGCAAATTTAATATATATGGTGGAGGGTAAAAATATAGATTAGGACATGTTCAAAGCATCCATTTAATGCTTACAGCATTGAATTGTCTTTACGAAAAAAAAGTTTTGTTGCCGAGAAAATAATATTGTGGAAAACATGCTCTAATATTTAAATGAATAAGGTATAGAAACACACCTTATTGGAAGACAATATAATTTTGAAAAGATTTTTTCTTTTTAAAAACTTTTAATTCGACTAATCAACTATTGACATATTTTTTTTAAATATTGACCAACCAAATCCGTTAGTAAGTACTTATATGTGTTTTAAACTTGATCTCGATTGGCTTTGTTACTCCTAAATTACTCTTACAGTCGTCCAGTGCTGCTTGAATATTTGCGTATATCCACAAATATATATAGCCAATAAACTTTGCCCACATTCTTATGTATGTGTGTGTTGATTTTCTACATGTGATTGTAATTGTATAGGCACTGGTCGATAATGAGATAAGTTAACAAACTTTGATAAATAATTCATCCATAATTATTGCTTTTGCAAGCACTTTGTGAACAGTTTAGTGTTGGTGAATTTTTTTTTATATTCCTTTATTCCCTCGATAATCAATCGCCCACCCACTTACTCAATATTCCACAGTTAATAAACCTACAATGGAATTAGGTGTAGGAAACCATATAAAAAATATAGACACATAGTGTTAAACTCGAATATATTATTCATAAATTTGTTGTGTAATTTATTGGTATTTAGGGATTTAGCATATAACATCCGTTTTGGTTTGTTTAATCTGTGGTAGGAATAGCATATGCACATTGGGCTTGATTTGGGAAACGAGTCGTTTGATTGAAATTAGTCGGTATATGCTCAATCGTTGATTAGCGGCCTTATCTC